>JAMKCH010003088.1:0-76142 GCA_023653785.1 Ophioderma brevispina
CCTGTTCCTCCACTTGATGTCGTTGTTGTGTTACTGGTCAGGAATTTCCTCTTCACTCCTGTACCAATAAGTTGTGCTAATTCCAACTGTGATATGCATTTGAGTATCTGAAAACAGCACAGAGTAAAATGTAGCTGTAGTAACTGAAGTTATCAGGCGTGGTCAACAAGTCTGTGCAATCACAAAACTATACAATTATTTTATTCAAACACAAGTGTAAATTATACTGACAGTTTATTTCAGAATCAGTTATTTTGTTTTGCACACAATCAATAATCTTGGGCCACTGACTCAATCAGTGGAAACTTTAGAAAGGAAGACTCACTGTGCTAACCTGACCCCCCCCCCCATAAGCTGACTCAGGTGCAGTAAATTTATCAAAGCAACATAAAACATAGCATTTTGCAGGAGAAAATTTAACAGAATACAGGTTGCACTTTTAAAAAAATCACAATTTACAGAGCAGCACATTATTTTACTTAGAAAAAAACTGATGACTCAATCTTTAAAATATCTCTGATTCTACGAAGTACATACCTCTAACCAGGCCCTGCCTAAGTAGTTGCCATCTGTGTGTGCTACAGTAATAAGTGTCTTTATAGTGTCAATATTTTTAGTCCTCATCTCTGTTATCGACGAGTTGGCCGTGAGTAGCGTGAACTGCGACAAGGCCTGGACATATGCGTCCCGCTCCGTTTCCATTCTGAATATACACGCTATGCGTATTGCACACCTCATGCCGTCCAAGCAGAGGGACGCGATCTCCGGGTCATCGCAGTCCTGGAGACCGACGCTGAATGCTGCAATTAGTGCTGTCCATGTCACCTAGAAATATGATTGGACAAAACTGGGTAAGAGACTATCAGAAATCAACTCGGGATGTTAATATTGTAAAGCCTGTGTACTATCTTTGCCCTACTTAAAATTTTGCATTCAATTTTCTCCCGCTTACATTTCAAATTGTTGCACAATTTACCCGTTTAGTCCTCTGAGGATTTTAGGGTCATTCCTGTATTCAGGAGTCCATACACAAACAAACCTCTCTATTGAAGCCTGTATAGAAGGTTCTAGTGACAAGTCACCGACGCTAGTCACCGATGGCAATTCGCGCATGTGTAGTACATTCGGGTGACTGACATAAGTATACACACAACCGAATGCAGTAAATGTGTGTACATTGTACATGTCATGCAAACCATGCTTGACCGCGCCCACAAACACGGTTCCGTGCATATAATTATGACAGCAATCAATACTCCCATTGCATTTTCCAGTTCAAACTTGGTTCCACTGCCGGAAAATAGCCATGCATTTTTGCATTGTCACCTTATTAAAATTATATGTCACCTTGCAATGATGACACTGTGGGTTCAGGAATGATCTAAGTAATACCGACACAGATAGTACATCTCACTAGTCACATTATATCGCGCATAATCTACGATTATTTAGGAGTACTTTTTCAACCCTCAATTTCCGGGATTGACTCATGGCGCAACGTTACTAACATAAAAAACACCAACACTCAACAACGGAAAGTCTTATTTAAATTCTGTTTTCAGCTTCCGATAGCCAAGACCATACCGGATTTTCCCATTACCATTGCGCATATAATTTTGACCACCTGAGGTTTAAAAAGTCTCTCGAACGTCATGAACACACGTTGCAGAATTTCCAAGATCTCCCCAAGCGGTATCACAAATATGACGTCACCATTCAGTAATGCGAGTAATGAGCGGCGCTCTTCATTTGTAAATTGTATTGGAAAAGTGTGTACGTGCCATATGGTATCCAAGATGTCCAACACATAATATATTATTTAAAAAAAAACAGCTGCACATTTTTGATAAAGGTGCTTGTTCTGATTTATGTGTATTATGTTCTCTACTTGATATGAGAGCCTGGAACACGCACCTTGTATTTTATACTTTGGTTAAGCTCGAAAGTATGTATCATTGCAAATTTAGTATATCATACTTAATTTGAAACATAAAAATAGCAACTTTCAACTCTTTGTAAAAATTACGGTACTTATTTGTGCATCATATCATGGAGTGGAGCTCAATGGGGAAGAGGAAGAGGAACGGGAAAATTCTCTCAGCTCAATATAAAGGGCCAGGATCCACCCGGAAACAGGTCAAGACCCGCTCTTACTCTTATTTTGATCAAAATGTTTTTTTTGGTGGCAAATTTTGGGCCCCTCTTTCTCATTACAAATCTGCTTATCCAAGTATCCAAGAGTTCATTCTAGATATGCTGCCGACGCAAGCACATGAGTAAAGCATATGCAAAATTCTGAGATGCATGAAATGCATTTCCGAATGAGCACCCCATGAGCATCCTTGCAGGACAAAAACATCGCAAGCTAAAACTTCTGGTGGGGACTCTTGGTGGATTTTAAATTCAGTGAGAATGTTAAGAGAGACTTTGTACAGTATTCCTGGGGAATAAGAGCAGAAAACAAGGTTTGCACCAGGTTTTCAGGGAAAAGAGCGAAAAAGTCTGAAATACACGAAGTATGACCCTTGGCCTACAGTCCTGTCTGTCACAGTGCAAGTAGTGGTAGATACTAAGGTCCTGTGGTGCAAGTGTCATCTAGATTGGATTGGAGACAGATGGACAGAAGACGACAAAGGCAGATATTGCTATGACAAAATCCTTCTGCTAAAGAGCTAGGGGGATAAAGATGGCAGTCAGACTGAGCTTTTCTCTATTTTTGTGGTGTCAACTTACCTTGAACATAGGCCTGGCATGTTCATGATGTGTTGCACTAGTAAAACTTGACTGGAAGTGGCTAACACTTTCCATTAAGACCTTGGCCGTGTTAGCGATGGCTTCCATTTCCATGTTGTATAGCAGCTGTCTCTGCTTCTCACTTCTTACATCTAACAAAAAAAATGTTTTATGTCAAAATTTTGCTTTGACTACAGATAATAAAGATTCAATAGTTAGACAATAAAGGTATGATTTTGGGAACCGGTACTCTCTTTACGACGAATTGAACCAGGCCAAGGTGATACCATTATTTTAAGTGGAAGAACGAGGCCGGAGGCCGAGTTCTTTCACGCAAAAATAATGGTGTCGCCGGGTTCAATTCGTCATAAAGAGAGTACCGGTTCCCAAAATCATACCTTTATTCTCATTCTTAAACAGCTTTAACATTTGAGGTCATCTTTAACCCAATTTCGCGATTCTTTAACCGGCTTAATACAACAAGAAAGGACTGCCACCACCCAGTGACAACAATCGAACAACCCGTTGAATGCAACGATCATACGCAACGTTGGCAGGCACGCGCGAACGTAGCAAAACACGGTATGACGCGAGCGCTTCAACCTAAAAATAACTCCAATACGCAGCGCGTACTACCTGGGTTCAATTAAACGAATTGAACCCGGGCATCAGCCAATGAAATTGCTCACATTTTCACAGGTGTTTAAGAATAAGGATTATTCAGACAGCAAATGTTTGTATTCATAATTGGAAATAAAATTAAAGAAGCTTAACATTTGAAAAAGAGAAACACTTAAAACAGAGAAAACATTACCATATCATAGTTGAGTTTTACTAATATTTCCCTGGAGCTGGCCATGCAGCCTATGAGAGTGTGGAAAAAAAGTGCGTTTGACCAGATTCAAACTTGCAAACCCCCCATATTACTAGCATGCCATTCTAACCCAATGAGCTAACATATGTCAGGGTTAACAGAAGAGCGTAGTTTAAATCCATAGGTGTTAAGTCTGAGAGGTGTCCACCACTTTTCTAGCAGAAAGCATCAGCAAATTTTGCTTAAATTTACTAGCACAGCACTCTAACCAATTAAGCTAATAAGCCAGGGTTGGTAGGAGAGCAATAGATTAAATCTATAAGTATTAAGTGCAGGTATCTGTGTATCATCCAATGTACAGTTTACCAAGAAATCTCTTGGTGTACGCCTTATAAGGAATAGATTTTGCAGGTTAATTTGGAAAAAAAAAAAAACTTACACTAGTTCCAAGAAATATTTCCTTAATTTTTTTACCTATCTCCAGTTGTTCCCCTCTTCCACTCTGTCGTTCCTAGCACGTCATTGGGTGAATGCAAATAAAGGTCGTACAATGTAAGTGTAATAGCTGCCATTTGTCAGAAATTCCCATCAAACATGCTATTATACCAAGGCTTTGGTCAGTGGCTCTTCAAATGGTTCTTCAGGCGACACATGGTTCTGCAGGCGACACACACTTCTTCAGGCGACTGTGTCCCCTGGAGAATCATTTCAAGAGCCACTGACTGTATTCACACAAATGTATTCACCTACCTGACTTAGTGGAAGCTTTCCTGGCAGATGTCTGTTTCAACCTGATCTCATTTCCTGAGATCTCCTCATAGATGTTAGACAAGTATTCTTCCGGTAGGTCTTTACTGTCATTAATACCACGATTCATCTTGATGTACTGTTCTTTGGTAATTTTCCTTTTGACCTTAATTAAGAAACAATAGATTGAAATTCAATGAGTATTTACTTATGAGTATGTAATTAATTTGAGGTTTTCTACAAGTTAAAGAAATCAGTTTTTCAGATATGGCTTTAGTATTTCTTAATGGACTGCAACAACTTGTCATATTGAATAACTTTTCCAATGATGACATCACACCTTCAATATAGAGTTACAAGTATGCCATTACTTCTATTTTCCCCCTAACTTAATGGGTCAATATTCTCGTTTAAAGGGGCATTTTGTGATCCACAACCTCGTCCCCCCGACTTATTTAAAATAAGTTGAGATTTTATATCATCTGAACCGTTAGCCATAGTAATCCAGGTGTACCTAATCTTACGTGCAAATTCGGTCGCATCTGTAAGAAATTCGCAATTTTTCTGTCCGTATACGGACAGAAATTACAGCACAGTGGCCTATGGGACCGTGGGAAACAAGCAATTGCTCATAACACAAAACCGCAAGATGGGGATTGACTCAAATTTTGTGAATAAGCTTTTCTCAAGGATTTCTAGTGAACAATGAATAAAACAGAAGGTGCTGGAATCACAAAATGCACCTTTAAAGGTGGCCGACCCGAACATGGTTCTATTTTTTCGTATGTTTTCTCCTTCCCGTGGAAGAATATCACCAAATATCTAACTATAAATTTGTGGTTAAAATTCAGACTAACTATTTGAATAGTAGAAAAAAAAACCAGGGGAACATGGATTTGAATTTTGGAAAATAATAATAAATACAGGGTTCAACAAACGCATGTGTTGTCTGCTGTCACCAACACATGTGACACTACCCAAGGACCATGGTAAAATGGTCCATGAAAATTGAGTAACACATGTGGAAACCCCAAGCAATTTGATAAATCTTACCATTTTTGGGCCATGATCTCTAATGAACTCCACATGAACCTTGACCTCAATCTTGAGGGGTACTTGTAGGGCACTACCCAAGGACCATTACATGCAAATGTCATGAAAATGTGTGCACGTATGTGGAAGCAGCGAGCAATTGTTTTTTTTTTTTTTTTTTTTTTTGGTAATTTTCCTTTTGACCTTAATTAAGAAACAATAGATTGAAATTCAATGAGTATTTACTTATGAGTATGTAATTAATTTGAGGTTTTCTACAAGTTAAAGAAATCAGTTTTTCAGATATGGCTTTAGTATTTCTTAATGGACTGCAACAACTTGTCATATTGAATAACTTTTCCAATGATGACATCACACCTTCAATATAGAGTTACAAGTATGCCATTACTTCTATTTTCCCCCTAACTTAATGGGTCAATATTCTCGTTTAAAGGGGCATTTTGTGATCCACAACCTCGTCCCCCCGACTTACTTAAATAAGTTGAGATTTTATATCATCTGAACGGTTAGCCATAGTAATCCAGGTGTACCTAATCTTACGTGCAAATTCGGTCGCATCTGTCACCAACACATGTGACACTACCCAAGGACCATGGTAAAATGGTCCATGAAAATTGAGTAACACATGTGGAAACCCCAAGCAATTTGATAAATCTTACCATTTTTGGGCCATGATCTCTAATGAACTCCACATGAACCTTGACCTCAATCTTGAGGGGTACTTGTAGGGCACTACCCAAGGACCATTACATGCAAATGTCATGAAAATGTGTGCACGTATGTGGAAGCAGCGAGCAATTGTGTTTAGGAGAAATATTTGCGTCGACGTTTTTACCACAGACATACACGCACTAAGCAATCCCTATATGCCCTCTTGCACATAAAAACAACAGGGGAACACCCCTCTTTTTTAAATAAAAAACAATCCAATGGGGCCTTATACCTGTGAACTATGTAAAATCTGTTGCTAACATAATCACTGAGTACGCCAACACATAGGCAGCATCGGCTGTTGCAAATATACTCTGCTCTGGGTTCATAGAACAGTAGTGACTAGCAAACTTCTCCATCATCCGATCAATCTTCTGAGCCTCTCCAGGCAGCCGAAAACCTTCTAGGAAGAGACGCAGAGCCGAGACAAAGTCCTTGTTGCGGAAGTCCAGTTGGTCTAAACCCCAAATAGGCGTACATACGCTTATTGAATCTGTGGCAGGTGGATTTGTATTAATGCTTTTACAAATGACATTTAAGATACAAACATTTCTCTTTGAATACCACATTTGTCACTATAGCTGCTGTCACAAACTTGCGGAAAGATATACTACGTGTGAATCAAAAAAATGTGTTGCAAGGGTTACAGGATGAACTTGACCTTGATAAAATTCCTGAATAATAGATTTGTTGTGTTGGTATTAAAAGCAAATCTTAATGTAGTCCAAATGTTAAAAAAAAATTAAAGAAACAGATTAAAATAAGCCCGATATGACTAATTTTGTAAGCACCACCTACTTTTTCCTCCCATTCCAATGGGATTATACAGTAAGCAAGAATACGTTAATGTACGAAATACGGGGCATAGCATTATGAAAGTAATGATGGACCCAGCTATTTTGTTTGAATTGATATGAATAGCAATGGTCTCATTCATTAATCTTCAAAAAAGAATTTAGTTCACACAAAATCTCACCCAATTAATCTTGATGTGTAAATGAAAAGGGTTTCAACACTACTATGTAATCTAGGTATAGGTACAAGCTATGCCATAAGGAATTAAACTCTTTGCCATATTCTAAACAATGGGAAGATCTTGTTTTTTGCTCGCACAGGTGAATGTGTTTGGATTAGTCATCAGTTGGCACACTGGCATAAATTAATGATTAATCCGTAGCTGACTGAAAATAATCAAGAAAAGCTAGCATAAGTTTGAAGCTTGGTTGACAAATGTTATCATGATATTGTGATATTGAATACATTCTCACAAAAAATGTTGTAATCCCTTGGAAATCGCGAAAAAAGGTTGTTTTTATGTGGTTAAAAAATTGGTCATATATGGCTATTTTTAATAGATTTCTTCATTTTTTTCAACATTTGGAAGTAGATTAGATGTATGTTATAAAACATAACAACAAATCTATGATTATAGTGATTGCATTAAGGTCAATCTTCTCTTTAATGCTTGACACAATTTTTGATTCGTGCAACGAATCCTACAAACGCACGCGCCTTGGGGGAGACACATTTTCGCTCTTGTTTGAGTAGACACTAGAAACATTTTCGCGAGTTTATAATTTCGCCAATTATTGGCTCGATGTTGGCTCATTTTTCGAGCCCACACTTCACTGGAAACCACATAGTGATTCATTCAAAAAAGGCTGGTCATTAAACCGTTATTGAGTGATAAATGCGCAAAATGCCTCCATAATGCACATGCGTTCTTTACCAAAATATGGTGTTCCCAGTTGAGAATAGATTTTAGTATTCACGTTAATCCCTCTGAAAGCGGCCTTATATCTAATGCAATTCATCGCGTTATCATCACGAGGGTTTGTAACGTATGCCATTGGCAGTGTTTTCATCGCAAGAGATAAAATTCAACATTTTCAGAATGTACTTCACCCAAATAAAGAATTAGTCAAAGTTATTTGATTTCAATATTGGTACAAGATGGCTTGTGGTTTGTACAGAATAAGGAAAAAGGAGTTAAATTGTGGCAAAGTAGAGAAAATGAAGGCGAGTAATTTTAGAATCGCTTGCTGTTGTTTTGTGTGATGTCAAAGAGATAATCTTTGGTGATACGCATAGGAGTTACATAGCTCTATGGTGATACGATACATTGTGACAGTGTTACACCAATTCGTCCAAATCTCTGTTGAAGATACACCGTGGTGTGAAGTTTGGGCAATTTTCGGGACGTTTTGTTGAAAAGGATATAGAAGAAGCAGCCAAAGACGTCGAAGTCGGCCCCTGGCATCTGAGGAATTTTGGAGTATATGCCATCCCAAATGTGGGCAAATTCTATGACGTAACGAGTGTATGTTTTAGGCCATGAGAATGGAAGCTTTAGATTTGCGTCCGCCGACATTTTTGTGTGCCTGAAGAATGTTCATAGTCCAAATTCTGTGTGTCCGTATGGTCGTCCGTCCGTTTATGACTTGGTATTTTCTTTTCCTTTAAAATGCCCTGCAGGCTAAACGCTATCCCCGATTTACTTCACACTTGATAGGTTGATTAGAGTGGGGTGCCGCAATAGCTTTTGGCTGCATTAATTTGCATGATCGGTTAACCTTTTTTAAAATGCTATGCAGGCTAAACGCTATCCCCGATTTACTTCCAAACTTGATAGGATGATAGATGAGGTGCCGCAATATGATGTGTAGGCTTTTGGCTGCATTATTTACATATTATGAATTTTAGCTTATTTGCATATTTTCAGACATTCCGGTTAACCTTTTGTGAAATGCTATGCTGGCTAAAACACTATGCCCGATTACTTCAAACTTGTAGGATGATAGGTGAGGTGCTGCAATATTATGTGTAGCTGTTGGCTGTATTATTTGCAAATTCATGACGATTGTAATTGCTTATTTGGCGGTCAAAATGACAACCCTTTCCCCCAAGGCTTGTGTGTAATTATTGGCTTCTGTAACGGTGTATAATGATGTATCTTGTGGAAGGAAAGCGGTTAAAGATTCTTGCCTGATAGATGTGGGGCATATTTCGAGGCGAAATTTACATATGCAAATGGCTAATGCTATGCAAAACTCAGCATAATCACATTTTTAAAACGGACATCGCTACAAAATTCCTTCACTGCACGAAAACCCTTATGGTGCGCATCTTGTTTGCCATTTGAAAGTTTCCTGCTACAGGCAGCTTAGGTATGCAAATGAGCTAATTAAATATGCATAATTGCTGTATCGCTAAAATGGTACATCGGATATGCACTATTCCTTTGCTACATGAAAAACTACTAACCCATACATCTTGTGCGTGGATCATATGGACGGGAAATGGGGTGGTTGTTGGGGAGGGGGAAGGGTGGGGTTGTTGTGTAAGTGGTAGAGGTGGGGTTGCGTCGGGAGGGGTCTGGGTGGTAGTGTGCATCTGGGTGGGTGGGTGGGGGAAGGGGGGTGCGTCGGGAAGGGTGGGGTGCATCGGCGAGGGGCAGGTTGACCTCATGTGCCCTTGTGTAACCTTGGTGACCTTGTGTGACTTGGTGACTTCTTGCGACACCTTGGTGACTTCTTGTGACCTTGGTGACTTGTTGTGACCTTGGTGACTTCGCGTGACCTTGGTGACTTCGCGTGACCTTGGTTGACTTCGTGTGACCTTGGTGACTTTGTGTGACCTTGGTGACTTCGTGTGACCTTTGTGACCCCATGCGACCTTAGTAACCTCACATGCCCTTGCTGCCCTCCACCTCCCATTTAGGCCCATCACAATCTTGGTTAGTGACGGGAGAGTCGAGGTTGGCATGGCAACGGGTGAGGGGAGGGTGGGTGTGCGGGGGGGCACAGGGTGGGTGCGAGCGGGGAAGGGTGTTGGTGGGGCGGGGTTGTGACCTGTGTGCCCTTTGTGACCCCATGTGACCTTTGTGACCCCATGTAACCTTTGTTGACCCCAGTGACCTTTGTGACCCCATGTAAAAATCATTTAAAAAAGAATACGAAAACAAGAGCACTCAATGGTGCTTGAAGCTTATAAGAAAAAGTGTGTTAGGTTTGAGTAGAGATGGTTGTTGTTGTTGTGCTTTTGGGTTTGGTAGATGTTTTTGTGATCAAGTCTTGTGATTTTAGCAATTAAGTGTTGGGGGGAGGAGGTCATTAAAGATCTGTTTTTTTTTTTTAACTTGAATTTCTTATGTCTCTGTAGTGGTATGTAACTTTGTTCTATTTTTAAAGAGTGTCTTTCATGGATAATCACTGATGTTTACCTTATTGAACCTTAATGACTTTGAATGACCTCTAATGACATTGTCATGTATTAGTTTTTTGGCATAAGCAATCAACCTCAATCTCAAGTTTATTTGATGACACTAATTGGTCCCCGGCCAACTTTGGTTGGGCACAAGGGGACTTATAGAAATGCTTTGCATGTGTGTGTGTGTGTGTGCGTGTGTGTGTGTTGGTGTGTGTCCCCGCAAATATCTCGGATCCAATGCAAGTGTGGGGTCCATCTTTGCAACATAGGTGCATCTCAAGTAGGCATGGCCTGGGATGTAAAGTGTGGTCAAATATGGTCAAAAATTGAGTCAAAAATTTGGTCAAGAATGGTATATTGTTATACGCATTGTAAGCACGATCTCTTTTGATCAACAAGTATGGGTGTCCAATTGGCACCATAGATGTCAACCTAGTAGATGGTGGATGAGTTCGGAGTGGGCATGGGTCAAGGTCAAAAATGTTGGTCCAAAAATGGGATGAAATGGCGATAAGCCTTGTTGGCAATTGTGGCAGGATGATGAAACTTGGCTGGGTGTGTGTTCAACATTCAGTGCGAAAATTTGAAGGTCATTGAAGGTCATGTGCTAAACCCTGGTCAAATGTGTGGGTAGATGATGATGAAATGTGGTGATTGTGGTTCAACATTCAGTGCCGAAAAAATTTGAAGGTCATTGAAGGTCATGTGGGGTCATTCAAGGTCAAATGGGATAATACTGCTATAGCCCTTGTCAATTGTGGTGGAATGATGAAACTTGGTGGGTGTTGTGGTCAACATTCAGTAGTGAAAAAATTTGACGGTCATTTCAAGGTCATGTTGGGTCATTCAAGGTCAAAGCACTAAGGAGGTGGTAGGATGGTGATGGAACTTCGTGGGGTGGTTCAGCATTAGTTGCCAAAAAAATGAAGGTCATATGGGGCACCAAGGTCAAAATCATAATTATGTCAAGTAAAACTTTTGCGTCGAAAACTGTTTAACAAGGCCGGTCCTTGAACCACTAATGTCGCCTGTTTGGGCTATTACATTTGTTTATGACTTCAAAATTTTCAGAACCAAATGTTTACTACAATGCCACGTTCTCTTGAACAAAAGATGTAATCTTGCAAACCTCAATTTTGCGTAAAATGCATGAATTATAGTAGGTTTAAATAAAGTTCAGTTAATAGAGTAACGACCATTGCTAGACCTCGGATCTCCGTGAACAAGTTTTATGCGACGCTTTTGTGAACAGGGAGGCGTTGGCTTTCTGTTGTCGATTAACAAATGATTCCACCCCTTGTACGTTCCATAACAAAATCTGCACTCCTGTTAGTACTATTAAAAGTTAAGTGCGTTAAAATAAAAACACTACATACGGGGTTAACTCAAAACCATTTAAAAAAGGAGCATTGACCTTTTTTAAAGACACTATCAGTGATTTGCTAAATCAGAAACCGAAAAAATCATCAAAATCAGATTTTTGCATGTCTGGAACAAGTGTAGGTATACCTAACATATCCTGACAAATGATTAGACCAGAAGCAACACTAATTAAGGACCAAAATCTGATATTTTAGGCAATGTGTCTGTATCGACACTTTCTACAACACCGTAATTGAATGGAGATTCGTATATTTGAACCAATGCCGTTTTCTTCCTTTTTTATGTCAATTCTTCAGTTGGAAAAAGTAACTTATAAGAATTTACACGCTTGTCCTTCACTTTGAAGAGATTCCTGCAAAATTTCTAAATATTTTGATTTCGTTCGGATAAAATCACTTTTTGATGTAGTGTCTTTAAAAAAAAAGCATCGCGATGTTAATAAGGGAGATACGAGTACTGACTTTGATAAAAAATAATGTCTTTGAACCAATTTGAGCAGCCGATTCTGTATTAACCTACACATTTCAACTCTTTATGCCCACACAAAAAAACCCTTTGAGCACAATGGTGTTGCTGCGGGAGGGTAATTTCTCAAACAACCAACACTGATAGAACCTGGGCATCGCAGTGTCCTTTATGAATATTCAACTGCGTACATCATTTTTGGCAGAGGGGTCGCCAGTGGTGGGATATGACAAAAAGGAACAGTCGACGAGCTGCAGTTCGCATGGCAAACAATCCCGAGGTCGATTACTTCGAACACATCATTACAAATAAAATGACAAACCCTAAAATCATTATCAAACTTCAAATAAACTAAAAAAACTTTATTTAACAATAAGCTTACAATAAAAAAACAAACTTAACAACTATACACAAGTCCAAAAAGAAACTCTGTGACCAACGCCAAATTTCGCCATGGATCCCGGCAATCCAATCCATGTCCCTTTGGAATTAAATGGTTATATTCTCACATTCGTAACCCGACCTTTTCACAACTCGAGGATGTGAAAAGGAGTGCGATCATGCTCCGGGATGATGTGACGTCGGCTGCTAATAGCCTGAGGGCCGAACACACCAGTACAAATACAAGAAGACAAAATCGCCCCCACAACTCCCCTCTCCCGAAATATAAAAGAGCCCAAAACACTTCACAAATAAATAATACAGTATCATAACAGAACTGAAATCGAGGAAAAATAAAAACAATACAAACTAACATTATCACGAAACACTAGGCACACCCCGAAATAAAACACTTTCATATTGCCACGACTCCACTTATTAAATCACCTAGCTCCAATAACACAACTTGATACCCCTATATATGAATTATTTATTTGGACGTTTTTTTTTGTACAAAACACCTGCTGCAACTTCATAAGGCCGATGCACATTATACCTTGAACGGCATTGGAATTGTACGTAAAGTATTACCCACATACACAGGCATGCAATCAGTGCCTGATTCTGATTCTTGTGCTCGTTTTATTTGAGGTGTCTATTTATCTAGGTTTCGCTATAAAAAATCGCGGCCTTTCGACGGCCGCGTCGACTACTCCAACAAACACATACGTGAGTATTGACTCTGATATCTTGGGTACGGGGTTAACATGCGACAAACCACAAAAACCAACCGGGAAAATCACACCACTTCTAGGCCGATTTTGCTTACGAAATTCATCAGCTTGAAGAATGAGCACATCCCACACTTTCACACGACCCAATTTGAAACAATATGCTCAATCAAGGGCCAACGGAGATAGGCCTACATAGACTTCTTTTCGCCCGCTCTGCCGAAATCGGTACGATTTTAGATGTAGCTTCACTAATGAGTAAATACAATTAGCGTGCCGGTCGTAAATGGCCGGTAGCGGATGATGAGGGGGCTTCATCGTGGTGATAACACAGGGCTTCACCGGAGTGAAAACAAACCAGGCAAAGCCTAGGGAATCCCCGTATCGCGGTGAAAACAAGGTGCGCAAAATCAAAAAGTGTGATCAATACGAAAAATACAATAGGCGAAAAGCAGCTATCAAAATACCAGACCATTCCATCATTACAAAATTAAAGGACCGTTCTTTATTTTTAAAGGGCCATTGCATCAGTTACCAATTAGCCATTCCCTTCAGGGTCATTCCAAACCGGGCTGCAAAGTAGCACCGGTCACAACCCACCAAACCACAGGTTGCACGAATCCACACGGGCGGTGACCGCTCTTTTTTTTGATTCACGTAGTATAATGCTATCAAGCAAAAGTCAAATCTGTTTTTCAGTATCCTAATAATATTCATTCATAAGACTACAGCATGAAGAAAATCACAATGGGAGCTATTGGTTTCCATGTTCTGAGAAATTAAAGTGGTGTTTATTTATAGAACAAAAATAAAATGCACACAATATTTGGCAAGGTCTTCAAAATGGACATACTTACTATTAGAAGTGGAACTTACTTTTCATTTTCACCCATGAAGTCTCCCATCACAGTCTATGATAAAAAAAAAAAGAATATTAATGATTGCATTCCTTATTTCAATGTTAATATTTTATTTGTAATGTTGTATTTGTGTTTTTTTCTGTCTGGCTCCTCCTCCTCCTTCCCTACATCCTTCCCTCCCCTCCCTATCTTCCTCCTTCCATCTCTTGTCCATTCTTCCACCCGCCCACCCCACTCTATGAATCAGCCAATGCAACATGACCTTCCATTTCAAATATCTGTTGTCTTTGGAGCAGCCACACATAAGGCCACAATAATTTATAATCTGAAATATGCTCTTTATAATCATAATGACTGATAATTATCAGTCACTTAAGTATCCACTTCTTTGATTCAACTCTTAATTCTTAAAGAGACTGACAGTGGTGACGTTCTTGAACAACTCAAGAATCTGGTTGCAACAAACGGCTCAGACAGCAAGGGAGTGCATGTCTCTTAACTCTCCCTTCCAATCATCAGTTTATATGAGCCTGCAGCAGTAGTAGCAGTAGTAGTAGTAAATCCAATGTTTTCAATCCGGTTTTGTCACTGTAAAACGGGGGTGGCTGGATTTACCTCACACTCGCAGCAATCGCCCTTACTCCTTCCTTCCATTTTGTCCGATTCAATACATCCTCCATCCTCAACCCAACCCTCCTACTCTCCTCTTCCACCTGCTTCTTCCATGTTCTCTTTGGTTATCCCCTCATCAAACCAAACACCTCAAACTCAAAAGCCCTTTTCAAAACATGCTTGTGCTTGTCGTCCAAATACCATGATAAAATCTTGTCAGCCACAGAGGGTGATTTCTACATTGATAACTTTGGAATGTTTTTCCTGAACACAAAAAAAAAATGAACAGGAAATAAATCACTCTCTGAGAGGCAAATTACAATTTGGGCAACAATCCATCAGGTAATTTTATCCCAGTGTTAAATGCCTCACAAATAACTGCAGTTAATACCTTGATATAACCAGTCAGTGAAAAAAGGCCAAATAAAGGTAATTTTATCCAAATTTCACAGAGTTTTATTCAACTTTTCACAAAACTTGGGGAAAACTTTCCAAAAAGTATATACCTTAAAAGTCGTATCAGAAATTCCTTCATGACAAATTCAAAGCTTGCATGTCTCTGAATTATACCACTTGAATTAATGACACTAAAAACTTTGTATTTTACGTATCAAAGCCTTTACCTTATCTAGTCGGCCTGCTTCATCGTTATGGAAGAATTCTCCGATGTCTTCGGGCCTTTTCCCTAGTAGACCTTGCTCTTGGAGGTACTGAATGCCTTTGATGGCTTTCTTGGTGTTGAAGCTGCAAGCATAATTACAATACAAATCCATGTCATCTGCTTATTATACTTCAAGCACAGTTCCATCACTAATAATTTAACAAGCCTCAGAACACTAATAATTAAGGTAGGTCCCATGGGTAGCTCAAGAGTGACTAAATAGGTCTAAAGATCATATTTTCCAATTGTGGTCACATCAAAACAATCTAACACCCAAAGTGTGCGTTTTGTTTTGAATTTCTGCAGGTTTCCGCTCTCGAATGTAAAAAAAATCACAAAATACACCAGGGGTTTTCAGATTTTTTAAGTTTAACATTTTTTTCTGGCAAACCGTACATGCTATTTTCATTTTTTCTGTACAGGGTGTCTCAGAAAGAATGTTACACTCCAGAAACTTCACTTTTTGCTTACTTCGCATATTCGCATCCTTGTTTTAGCATTATATTATGAGAATATATACTTTTCCGAACATATGGTGAAAATGAGAAAGAAAACGGTGAAAAAATAACCAAACAATTACTATTTCCCTACAAATGATACAAATCTATTTTGTCCACGGCTAGCAATAGCAGAGGAACATGTATTGGAATTCTTATTCGAGCACATGTAAGTCATTAGATTAAATCAATTTGTTCACTTGTAATGCCTAAAAACAGGACGATCAGCCGCTAATATTGCTGCAGAGAACTGAACAATAACCCTAGAATCAGCACATACCTGACGACTTGTGTGCTCAATTCCATAAGAATTGCTTCTGCTATTGCTAGCCGTGGACAAAATAGGTTTGCATCATTTTTTTGGAAATAGTCATTGTTTGGTTATTTTATCACCATTTTTTTTCTCATTTTCTACATATGTTTGAAAAAGTACATAGTCTCATAATATAAAGCTAAAAAAAGAAAAAGAATTGGTTAAGTAAGCAAAAAGTGCCATTTTTGGAGGGTAACATTCTTTCTGAGACACCCTGTAGATCATGAAAGCAGGTTTATTCTTACATGATTTTCTTGCTGTGGATATCATGAAAATATCTAACTCAATATATAGGCATTTTTCTCCCAAAAATGTGTTAAAATCATAATTTTTAGGACAAAATGTCCGTATCTTGAATTGATTTTTCCATGACACCCGTGAAAATTTAGTACAAAATCTGCAAAGAAAATGAAAACAGGATGTACGGTTTGCCAGAAATAATTCAAAATGTACAAATATGAAAAAACTTGAATTTTTGTGAATTTTGTGTATCCGAGAACTAAAACCTATGAGATTATAAGACAAAGACCCATACTAGAAGTTTTCATTTGTTTTATGATCACCTGTTCACACGAACGATTATTAGACCTATTTAGTTTCTTTTCAGCTACCTGGGACCATCCTTAAGGGTCTCACTAATATCAACCGCATCAAGAAAAACCTTGGGTTCGTCTCCAACTGGCTCAATGTTTGATCTTTAAGTTATAGCACAATGTAGTAGTGATGACACTTAAGCACTAAAAAAACAAACTCAAACTCACATTTCTATTCCTTGTTCCCAAATTTCTTTTTGATGCTTGAGTGAACTCAAACTGCCTCCGGATTGTCAGTGGGTGCAGATAGATGCCGTAACCAAAGCGTAGTTTGGATGAGGAATGGTTTTGAATTTTGTGAAGCCTGACTGCCAGAGCTTGTCATTGTTCCTTGACCACTGTCGCCTCAACACCCTGGTCACCTTCCAACCACGCTTTCTTCTCCTTGACCCTAACAGAACACAAACAAAATAAACACTTAAGGTGCAATGAGAGATTCACATATCTATGTGTCCCTAAAAAATTGAAGTACTGATTTTTGCCCTATGTAATGCTTTACATAAAAAATATCCACATCTGAAAGGAGTTACGCTGAAAATTTTTTCTATTGTACAAAAATTATTAAATTTCTAATTTCGTATAGGAGCAAATTAATACGAAGTCAGCCCATGTTTTTACATTACATCAAAATAAAAGTAAATCAAAAATCACCATTTTTCTCTCTTGTAAAGACATTTATGTTTCCACTACAAAAATCTTTGAGTGTCTAATCTAGAAATGAATAACTATTATGACACATATTGGTGTCTTCAGAATCTCTCTTTGCAGCCTTTCCAGGCTCCAGAACCATGCATGTGACCTTGTTATACATTGATATAATTGTTTGCTTTCAAACAAAAACGTTTTAGACCAGTTTTTTTCCTCGCTAATCTGAATCTGAAGGATGCCAGACGAAAATACTTGAAGCATTTTCGAAGAACCTCAAAAATTCAAATGGCCACCAAACACTAAAAACTCATATGTTTAATTACTCAAAAGTTTATTGTAATATTTTTGCTTGTTCACATCAAAACACCCCATGGGACCAATTAAAATTATGATTCATTAACCACCAATTGAATTCAATATGGCTGCCAATAACACAAAGCATCTGATATTATCTCTTTTTGACCGTAGAATGGTAACTTGGTAGCTATACCAATGCTTTAAGCAATCAATATATTAATTGAAACCATTATGAATAGCTTTTAAACACATTGATATTCAAAACATAAACCATTCAAATGGCTCCAAAAGGCAAAGTCATTACTAACACCTACTACCCAATCCTGCACATGTTTTGTATATCCACTAAACTGATTCAGTGCAATAAAGAATATCCTAACATCATCCAATTGATTGATATCTGCAAAATGCCATCCTATATATGCGTTCAATATGGCTGCAAATGGCAATCAGCAAAGGCCAGTAATTCATTCACGCTGTAGGCTAAAGATATATATTTTGTGGTTTTTAGTTTGATTATCACTTCCAAAATCCCAGTAAGGCTAACTTAAGCGTCACTGAGTCGTTATTCATGAAATATCCCAATATGGATACCAATTGACGCCCAAAACCTTCCAAAAACAAAGAAACACAAATCTCTAGACTATAAGTGATCGGATTTTTCGCCGCTTAATAAGTGCCATTTCCAGCCATATTGGATACCCATCTTGGATGGCATCTTATATGTATCAATTCCTCTGATTACCTAATGCTGTGTACATTGATCTTATTGACTTACAGGGATATACACAAACATTGCAGTAGTAGGTTAGACACAACTATCAATTATAACTATCTTAGAGTATAGGAAGCCATATTGAATCCTATATTGAAGAAATTTATAATCACATTTAAAAAAATATTTCTTATGGTTGTAATTAATTTCTTGACTGCCAAAACAGCACGATAGATACCAAATTACCAACCTGCAGTCAAAAGTAGATCACTTTATTGTATTGACGGCCATATTGAATTCATTGATTACGTGGTTACAGAATCATGTTAATTGGTCAAAATAAATGTTTTAACGAGACAGGCTGAAATGTTCAACTTTTGAGTGAACAAGAGATGAATGCTTCGTGTTTTGGTAGCCATTTTGATTTTTTTGCGTTTCTACAAAAATGCTCAAGGTTTCTTGTCTGGCATCCATCGGATTCAGAATCAGCATAAAAAATTGGTCTAGAAACCATTGAAAAACATTATATATCTAATAAATCAAGGTTGATATTACTTATCAATGCCTCTATAGCCTGGACTACTTCTTCTTATCGTGTCCAAACACTGTGGTTCTCAAATATGATCCAGCCAGAGATGGGTACAACGTCTGGCTGCTTCACTGAATTCCGCAAGGTCCTTGTTTGTGCATTGTTGCTCCAGCAGTGGGCAGACCAAGAGGTGCCCCATCGCCTGTGGCGCTGCCCCACAACCACAGGTGGTATCCCGATCTGCTTCCAGACAGCCCCACCTCCGCAAGGAAACCCCAGATCGGCCAGCCCCGGTTCCCAATCTATTGAGGCACCGCCATTCAGCCCACGAGGAGCCAGCCCCAGGTGGGAGACGCCCACCTGGCTCAATACCGATAGATGTCACCCGGCTGATGGCAAGTCTTTCCCCCCACAAGGCGACTCTCTTAACCTCCCCAGAGACTGCTTCAAGAGGTTGGACTCCGCTTAAGAAACCCTCTCTGGACCTAAGGCGGCCGGCAGCAGGCATCTGTCCAGACATGGGGTGCTTCACATTGGATACTTGGCAGCTACGCTCTTGCATGCTCGCCACGCCACAACGGACGTCTGGCGGAGCAACCCCTGCCAGGATGTACAAGTTTTCCGTAGGTGTTGGACGGAGGCATCCCGTGACAAGCCGGCAGGAGGCATCCAACGCTGGATCAAGCCTCCCGGCACGGGCCGATCCCTCCCACACAGGGCAGGCATACTCTGCACACGAGCAGCACAGGGCAAGCGCCGTCGACCCCAGGGCATGTGGGCGAGCACCCCATCTTGTGCCAGTGAGTTTGTTCAAGATGTCACTGCGCGAACACACCTCACTCCTGTACGTGTCAACGCTCATCCATTAACTATTCCGTTGGTTCACGAAAGTCAAGTTAGGATCATTTTCGTGAGATTGTGCTATTTCATTATAGAGAGACAGAAATTTCACATTTCGAGTGCTGCCGTTAAATTAGGATTGGGATCCCTGAATCTAATTACAAAACATTTTTTTAATGATGCATGCACACTTTTGAGCATTACCATTTGGAAATAAAACAGCTTTTACCACTTCGTGGAAAATCAATCAAATTTGAGATCAATCCCGTTTTTTAAGACTAATCATGCATTCACATCTGTAATGATTGGCTAAGGATTCGACAACCATTACAGATGCATGATATTTTAAGTTTTGGCTAACCATGGTAAACATAGAAATTTAACAGGAAGAATCAAATCGTCAGGTCAAAGGTCAAAAAGATCACGACCTGATACAGTCAATCACTCGCTGACGAAGGATGGAGTACATTCCCCAATGTTCCATTTTGTGAAAAGCAATTGATGAAAGACAATATGCTTCTTCCGATGACCCCTTATTAATTTTGCTTAAGAAAAGAGATATTTGCGTCAAGAGTGACAGCACATGGCATCAGTAAATTGTTTTCATTCGCTAAATTCGTTCTAAATATGATAATATGATTGGCCCATTGGGTGGTCCCAAAACTATGATAACGAAGTGCGCATGCTCATTATAATACTTTTGGGCACCTCAAATCTGGTTATGCTGTTTCAGGAAAATCTGCCTATCTTAGTTTTAAATAAAACATCTCTGTGCTAAACTCACCAAGATTGGTTTGCATGTTGGGGTTAGTGTACAGATCCTTACTCCACTCTACCATGCACTTTAATATAGACACCAAACAGTGAAGACCTTTAATCCTCATCCGTTTCTCTTGCTGTGGAGTGGCCCCCAACTCTATGGCCTGTCGTCCCTGGGCAATCTTGGAGAGGTCGTTAACAAGTCTTTCAAAGATGTTGGCACTTGATAGGTTGCAGTCATAGTTGAGGTATATGTCTACTACACACTGTGCATCTGTGGAAGGAATTTGGGATTTCATTGTTTTTAAGAACATATCAAAAGAAAACTTGAAATTTTATCGCAGCTCTAACATCTTGGATTAAAATAGTGATGTCCCTATATCTGCAAAGATCTAGGTCTCCACATAACTACTTGATGAACAGTTAAATTTTCAGCTACCGTGTTGTTCCTAATAAACGCCCCTGCTCTAATAAACGCCCCCTACGATTTTTTGGATAAAACAATTCAAGAAAATAGTTAAGCTTACCTAAATCACATGATTTAATGGCCGGGACTGTCGTAATCCGTAACATAATCGCTGTTGTTCACAGTGGTAATAGTTAATAGTATGGAACTTTGACTTTGGGAGGTGCGAAAACAGCGTCCCCCTGCTCGCTTGTTTGTATTATTGGTAATCAGAGAAAATAAGCGTGTGTAAGGTGATTTTTGCGGGATATTTGACTTTCCATTTTTGACTGTAATAAACGCCCTCCCTTTTGAAAAATGCACCGCCCCCGGGGCATTTATTAGGAACAATACGGCATTTACAAATATGCATTGAAGATTCTCCTGTAATATAAAATAAGTCTAAACCTACATGTGATGTTGATAGAGCTGAAATATCATGCAAGAGATCATTTTTGTACTACATTAATTGTGTAGCACAATAATTCTGAGCTCAGAATTAAGAGTGTCACCAAAGTGGCTACCCCAATTAATACTCAAGCATGGCCATTAAAATCGAATGCTGGTAATTCTTGTTTTAACATTCTTTTTGGAGCATGAATTGTCACATATACTACGTGAATCAAAAAAAATTGCGCAAGGATTAAAGATGATCTTGACCTTAATGCAATCACTATATCATAGATTTGTTGTTTTTATAAAACACATCTAATATACTTCCAAATGTTGAAAAAATAAAGAGTCGATTAAAAAATAAGCCAGATATGACCAATTTTGTAAACACACCCCTTTTTTCTCCATTCCTATGGGATTTACACACATTAAACTTGTGTTTGTGAGAATGTATACAATATCAATATCATGATGCCTTTGTCAACTTAATGCTACATTTTCTTGATTATTTCAACTACGGATTAATCAATGAATTTATTTATACCAATGTGCCAACTGATATGACAGATCCAAACACCAATTCACCTGTTGCAGAGCAAGAAAACAAGATCTTTCCATTGTTTAGGATATTGCAAAGAGTTGAGTTCCTTATTGGCATAGCTTGTATCTATACCTAGATTACAGTAGTAGTGTTGAAACCCTTTTCATTTACATATCAATATTAATAGGGTGAGATTTTGTGTGAACATTAAATTCTTTTTGAAGATCAATGAAGGAGATCGTGGCTATTCATATCAATTAAACAAAATAGCATGGGTCATCATTACTTTCATAATGCTATGCCCCGTATATAGTACATTAACGTATTCTTGCTTAACTGTATAAATCCCACTGGAATGGAGGAAAAAGAGGTGTGCTTACAAAATTAGTCATATCTGGCTTATTTTTTAATCGTTTTCTTTCATTTTTTCAACATTTGGAAGAATATTAGATTTGCTTATTAAAACAACAACAAATCTATGATTCAGTGATTTTATCAAGGTCAAGTTCATCTGCAACCCTTGCACAGTTTTTTTTGATTCACGTAGTATAGTTTGGATTAAATTTCTGATAAATTTGCCAGTAGACAATATGAAATTCATTGATTTGGAAAAAAGTATCGTTGATTCTGATATGTAAAATAATATAAATCAATGGTATGCACAATGCCAACTAATTCCATAGCCCATTCGCGTAAAACTTAGATTACAAAAAACTAGAATTTCGTGGTTGTCGGCTTTCACGCTCACTTTATTTAAAGAATGTAAGCTGTGGGTCGCTCCATAAAAAAACTTCACAACATTTTGTGGCACACGATATACTACATACACATACATACACACACCATGCACACACCACTGCACTCCACACAAACACACACCACACACACACAACTGATTGCAAAGGGGTCCTGCCAGCTATGCTGGTGGCAGCGCCCATAAAAATCATATTTGAAGGGAATTGTAAAATTCGGAGAGGATATATATATATATATATATAGTGAAATAAAACCAAATCAGTTGTCACTCTGTGTCACTGTTTATATTTTTTGTGTTATTTCCTTTTAACAATGAGACTGTGTTTCAGTAGAAAGATTAACGTAATGGACAGCATACCAGCACATATTCTTGTGAGCGCTTGAACCACCATCCACTTCTGCTCAAATGAACTGGTAGGGGTTTCTAGAATATTCAGGAATATCTTCATTTGAAGAATACCTGAAACAAAGAAAAACACATTTACCATTTATTCTTATATATATATTATATATATAATATATATATATATATATATATATAATATATATATATATATAGATATATATAGTCGCCGTCGTAATTTCTGAAACAAATGGCATGCGAGCATCTGTTGAATTGCGTATTCAATTTCCGTTGTCAAGCCTGCGTTACAAACTTTCCGGGTTTACACGTGTGTAGCCAGATTTTGTTTCAGAATTACTGACGGACACTATACATGTATAATTGAAGTTTAACGTTTTCAATCCTGGTGTATGCTACACAGGCTGTAACATGTCCTTAGTTCGAGCTCGACATATAATTATGCCTGCACTTGGCGTGGTGACAGCACTTACGCATCCACTCTAGCTGCCACGACAAGGTGAAACTGAGTTTCATGTGCATCTAATAGACATTTATTGTCATTAACTGTTCATTTTTTGATGCAGGGTGGTGACCTAGCCAAGGCATGAAAAAGTGGGGAAGTTGTGAATCTCCTTTCCAAGAAATTTTGGTATTTGCATGGAGGGAATTTTTGAAATTTGGTAAATTGTCCTTTTGTACATAAAAACATTTACATTTTGGGAAATTTGGCATCTTGGCTACCTGGGAAATAGTCAAAAACACATTATGTTTATAAATCATTTAACTGAGGCCTGATTTCCTTTCCAATGTTGACTGAAACATATGCATTTTCCTTCTTGAGAAGTGAAATGCCCCAAAATACATAACACCCCTAAAAAAGAAATGGACCGTCCCTCCCAGTGACCCCAGGTCACACCCTGTCGGCCATTGCTCCTCCTCAGCTCCGTTTTGGCCCAAGCCCACACGGACGCACGAACTATAATTATGCTGTGGGGCGGGACGGAGTGGCAGTCACATTGAAAAGGAAATCAGGCCTCAGTTAAATGATTTATAAAACATAATGTGTTTTTGACTAATATAACGACTGAGCTGATTTCCTTTACACCAATGTTGACTGAAACATTTCTTTTTTAGGGGTGTTTTTACCTCAATTTGTTTCTTGAGATGTGTCTTAAACAAACTCAGAAGTGTGAGGAAGATTGCCAACGACAACTCCAAAAACCTCTGGAACTGAAGACACGCCGTTCTTGGACAGCGCCACACACAAGTACTGTTTGATTGCCGTGAATGAACATTTCGTTGGTGCGAAACACGGGTCCTGCGTTCTGAATTACTGACAACAGTAGCTGGAGGGAAAGCACTTTGGAGCGAAGCTCGTGTGACCTGCAAGATAAAGTAATAAGAATACAACCCAAATGTTACACTGATAATAAATATTAACCGATAGAAGTGGGAGCCCATAACATTCCGAGTTGGCGATATTGGTGTGGTTATGATGATGAGTGTATAGTGAAATTAATTGATTTTAGTAATGGACAAGAGAGGCATTCAATTTTAAAATATTTTAGGGGACACAAGGATATTTTGGAGCACGCCCTCAATTTCACTTCCTCAAAATCAGGGGGGGGGGGGGGGGGTAGGACACAATCTGCTCGATTTGGGCGTTGGGGATTTCCAAAGGGTAATTTGTGGAACTGCTATGCATTTACTATGGTCAGTCTCTGTCTCAATGACATTACAAAATTAACTCTTAACACCTTTGTTCAAAAGATCTTAGTAATATCATGATACTTTAAGAAAAAAATATTGACGTCAAAATCCGTCGAGGTTAGTGGCCGGATTAACCTCACTGCAAAAACATTGCAATTTCCAATAACGGTCATTTAGATTTAAATATTCGTGACCAGGCCTAGCCTTTAGTCAAGTCTGTGTGTGACCGTTCATAGTATCCTCCTACCATTAGGTCTTTGGATAAGACTAGCACTCGGGCTACGCCAGGAGTTGATGTCGTCTGTTTGCTGTTATAGGTTGGCATGTCCTACCCCCTGCTTCAATTGTGTACCCTACGACCCTGTTAGTTTCTGCTGGCAATATATTGTTTGCAGCAGGTTCTAGTTCTATTTGGAATTCCTGAACGTGGAGGTCCTTTTGGATCAAGTTTAATACAGTGAACATAGCAAGTGATAGGCAAAGGAGGTAAGTCAATCGTAACCCTAGCCCTAGGCCATATGGGTCTTAGACTTGGCTAGCCCAATCGCAGTGGAGCGTTGTCATTAAGTCTGAGCTTAATGTTGACAAATTTAATTAGATTACATAAAAACAGCCTCTTTGAAAATTTCATCTTTCAAATATGAAAATATTCTTACCACTGCACTCATAAACATTCATTATTTGTATACTATCACCCTTTTGGCAATCAATATTTGCATACTTTAGATAAATTCATGATACAAATGTCAGCAAAAAATACATCGTGGGCTTTTCTTTTAAAGCACCCTCGTGTTAGTATAGCATGGGTGCCAATGAGGTGATTAATTATTTTGAAGTTTGTGCTATAGATATATTGTATGATAGTTGAAAGATGAGAGCATGTGTGGTCCTAGTGGAAAAAGCGCAGGACTCATGATCATTAGGTTGTGATTCGAGCCCCACCGAGGCCAACGTGTTGTGTCCCTGGGCAAGACACTTTATCTCGCTTGTCTCACATTCACCCAGGTCGTAAAATGCGGGAGCTGTCGGGGTTAGTCATACTGTGCGCCGTTATAATTGGCTGCCGAATTTTCAATATGTGAAAAATGTGATTATCCTAGTGACAGCGGCATAAATGTAAAGCGCTTGAGACGATGTGTTAAAAGCGCGAATAAAATACTTGCATTTATTTTATTTTTATTTTATTTTTATTTTAGTACACTTGATTACATGATATAATTTTGTGAGCACATCAATCAAACTAAAATATGTGCCTCAATTTTAGGACAATTTTTTGTAGTTGATGGGAAAAAAACCCCAATTTATTTCCTTGCAATGCTACTACTTTGTTCCTTTTTGGGGGAAAATTGGATTTCTGTCTATTATACACTGTGATCTATGGCAAATTAACAATTTTCCGACTCTTGAACTTTATTATTAAGCTGTGAACCATGAAAAGCCCCTGTAAGACTTTCTGTAACATTCACATTTTCTTTCAACAAAGCAACATGTACGAGGCTACTGTTCATGACAACAGTATCTCGGAAACCCTTCTCAAAATGCACATGGCCAGTTCAAACAAGGAGAAAAACTCCTCCTGTCACTTTAAAAAGCACAAGAATAGTTTATATCCTTAGCGATCAACTGCTTCAAAGAATATACGATGAAAAAACAAGGCTTGAAAAGTGTGCAATCGGGAGATGGGGAAGGGGAGGTACTGTCTGGGTCCAATGACTTCTGTGAGATTAAATGGGATTTAGAAGCAACACCACCACCACCACCACCACCACCATCCTACTGTTAGAGCAACATATACCAACAACAACAAAAATCTCACAATCTTAACTGTTTGATGCAATTATGTAACCCCTACAAGTAAATTTGATGCCTTTGTTGGGGGGTCAGGATTTCAGGTATGAGTTAATGTCATAATTTAAGGAAACACTGTTGTAAGGATGATGATCTAATTCTGTTTTTAAAAACAATCACAGAAGCAGATATCACTCCAAGGAGTACATTATCCTCTTCCTTAGTTTGAGTGAAGTCAAGGTAGAAAGTGCTCTGTTAAAACCTGCTCATGCCCCAATTTTGACAGTAAAAACAGGTTCCCGGTTAGATGGGATGCAGGTGTAAAATGCTACTACATAGAAACACTTACAGGACAGTCTGACTTTGGTTGCAAACAATAGCATTTGCTCAGGTTATTAATGAGTATTTAAATAAGCATAACTCTGAATAAGGGTGCAAATGTAATACAGCAGAACTCATAACTAAATCGCTGACATCAAAATCCCACTTCTCCAAAGTAAATATCATCTCCTTGTGTAAAATAATGTTAGAACAAACTGTATACAACAAAATATCGGGTGCAACAAACACAATTGCCTCAGCAGTTATATTATTTTCTAATTTTTTTACATCTTACTTTGAGGTATTGAGTCAGGCAAAGTGGAAGGAGGGGGGAGTAAGGGCGGTTTTGCTGTGAGTGTGAGGAGGGTTAACCCTAACATGCATGGGTTGATCCTGTCAAGACGTCCCACCGGCAATTAGAAATACGGAAAAGTAATCAACTGCGATGCCACTGGCCATTAGGCGCAATTGTGCTTTGCGTTGCTGGTGGCCGTTTTCCCTCCAGCAAAAAATGTTTGGAAATAGATTCTGAAGACAATATGCAACACGTACCATTAAAGCGACACTGGCCACATTTGAAAAATGTGCGCCTCAAGATTTTCAAAATCGATATTTTTGCTGGTTTGTAAAGTTATATACATTAGCTCTCACCTGAAATGCTTAAAACCAAATCAGCTCCTTATGGGTAAACAGATGATCTTATAATTATTGTCGCTGGCGAAATTAATTTCAATGCAGATGACGAAAATGGCGTTTTTTAAACAAAGAAAAACGCATGCCGATGCCTGTTAACACGGCATTCACCCTGTTTGACAGGTCAGTGACCTTTTGTGGTTTTAAAGCATGAGTACGAGTCTCATGATATTCAGGTAATTATACACATTGTTGATTAGAAGTTATGGAAAAACTTAAACGTTGGCCTACAAATGACCTGAATGTCTTTTAACCTCTATAACGTCCCTATCTGTTTTTGAGTAATGTTTTTTTTTTTACAAATCGTATTTTTTGTATATATCTTTTTTCCAATGGCCTAGATTTAGATTATCATTGAGAACAAAGTGAAGAAAGAAATTTCATTATTTTGGTGTGAAAATGTGCCAGTGCCGCTTAAGGCAATCTTCTACGGGGAGAGAGGGCCCAGTTGCAATGAACAGCAAGGGGTTGTCTGAGACAGAATGTGCCTAAAAGGGGGTAATACTCCTGAAACTCGATCAGCAGGTATTCGGCAACTGAATTAAGTCAATTGCTGGGTGCGTTCGGACGTGTTAGGGTTGTTAATGATCAGATCAGAGTTTTGTAAGTCGATTGCAATAGATTTGTAGGCTTTTCAGAATGCAATTATGGGTTTCTTATGGTATTTCGCAGGGGTCCTTGAACACATGTATCACACACTGATAGTATTCACCATTGTGGGAATAGTTCCGGGGCCACCAGTTAGGCTTTTTAATAACACAGTCATGATTATAACAAAATTGGTTAAATGAAGTGATTTGCCGACCCCTGAAGATTTTGATATATGAGTTCCACTGCCTCTGCCTGAATGTCCAAAGGTCTGCTATGTTAGGGGCCAAGCTCACTATGTTCAAGTAGTCCCATTGAAATCCAACAGAGTATGTTAATACAGTGACCGATTATGTACAGGGCTAACAGTTGGCTTGAAATGAACCCAAATTAATCTTAGATGACCCGCTGAGGGCTGGACATGTGTTAATGCACGGTCAACTCTATCCAAGGCTCAAGGTGGCACCACATCCGATTGAAATTCATCAAGTATATCATGTGTGATGAATTACTTACGGCGCATACATACAAATTCACACAAAAAAACTAATTTTTGTCAAATGGACTGAGTGAATTTTGCAACCACTCTTCAATTATTCCTGAAAAGTGCATTTTGACAAGGACAGTAATTAAAAGCCTCGCCATCCGATTGTGGATGTGCTTGATAAGTATGAAATAAAAATAGTCACCTAAATGCCAGCTTAGAAATTAATAATCCGATTTGAAATACTGATGTGCGGGGGAAACAGCTCCATGTAAAATGGGAGGGAGACAGGGTTAATGTAATTTATACCGGTATAACTAAACTTTAGTAATCAGAATAACCTTTGTGAATTAATAGGCATAAGGCTTTTTAATAGACTGTGCCTGCATAATAACAGCCCTGTTCTCAAAAAAAATACAACTGTCCTCGGACCGCTTGTGGTCGCCTGCCGTCGCGGTTAGTGAATGATAGGCCTAAATGACCTTTGACCTCATCAACAAATGAGGGATCCCATGTTGCACCTATGATTCAAGTTTGGTTCCAATTGAACTTCAACTTTACAAATGAGGTCAATTTTACATTTTCAGCCTATTTTACAATATGACCTCACATGACCTTTGACCTTGCAAAGTGACCTTGGGACCTCATCATAGCAAGTGGAGGAGGCCCTGCTGCACCTGTATGGACCCAAGGTGGGGCTTCCGCAATTGAACTTCAACTTTACAAATGAGGTCAATTTTACATTTTCAGCCTATTTTACAATATGACCTCACATGACCTTTGACCTTGACCTTTGACCTTGACCTTTGACCTTGACCTTTGACCTCATCAACAAATGAGGGATCCCATGTTGCACCTATGATTCAAGTTTGGTTCCAATTGAACTTCAACTTTACAAATGAGGTCAATTTTACATTTTCAGCCTATTTTACAATATGACCTCACATGACCTTTGACCTTGGCAGTGACCTTTGACCTCATCAGCAAGTGGGGGATGCCATGCTGCACCTGTGACCCCAGTTTGGTTTAAATCCATCAAAGTATTGAGGTATACAGGCAAATGTTAACCCTTTTTTCATCAACAGACATCAACAACAACAGACATCAACAACAGACATCAACAACAGACTACAACCCAGTGGACAAAGTTTGTCTATGTGTCTTCCTTGCCTTAGGGCAGGCGAAAGGCCGACACAAAAATGGTACAATCAAAAAACGATTTTTTTCAATATTATTATCTTAATATTAACAAGTCGCTGTAGATCACATTAAAGAGAAAAGACCAGGCTTTCCAGGATTTTTTGTTTCATCCGGTTTGCTTGTTTCAATCGAGAGATAACTTCAGTTTATGCGGAACACAAAAATCGAGTTTGTGCCACTTTCTGGTTGAGTGAAAACGGTGAAAGAGGTTGAAAGATAGTTATTAAAAACATAAGTTATTCACATTTGAAACAGATTGAAATTCTTTAAAAAAGGGAAATTAAAGTCATAAAGAAACTCCGAAAATGAAAAAGATGCGAAAACAGTTGAGTAAGGGGGAAGTTATGATCAGTAAATTCTGGCTCCTAAGATAAAGTGAATAACATTCCACATAATGTTGTTCGTTAGAAGAGAACCAGGAGGCGTACAGCAAGGGAGGAGAGAGTTCATGGTCTTGGAATATCATGAAACGCAAATTCTACCAACACCTTGATACTAGCTGCCAAATTTATTTTTTTTATTGACTTAAAACAATTAGTTAAATGCACAAAGATTAGGTGCAATATTTTTAAACCATTTCTTTTGATTTGGGGGTGTTTATTTTGGTGCAATTATTCCTTTGGCACGATTTTAACAGTACCAATGTGTAATAAATTTCAAAGTCCATTTCATTGACGTGTAATAAATATTTGTATTGTATTTATGAAAAGAAAAGAAGATATTTATCATTGAACTGCTTTATGATTGACTATTGAAAAACTGTGTGTCGATAAAAACTTAGATTCATTTGTTACTTTCATCTGTGTTTTGTTCTTTTGTCAAGTTGAATCTTTTTGAGAGCTTCAAGAACAGCATGGCACAAAGTGCGTGTCGTAAAACAACTCTTTTTTTGGTTGCCCAGGCATAAAGTGGCACAAAATCGATTTTGGTTATCGCACTTAAATTGATTATATCTCTAGAGTGACAAAAGCAAATAAAATGAAACAAACCACATTGGAAAGCCTCGGTCTTTGTTCTTTAATATTGAGTTGCCTGATTTGTGATTTATGAGAATGACTACTATTTTGAAATTTCATATTTAACCAATTTTTTATGATTGTACCACTTGTTTTGAGACAGGTGTATAAGAACTACAAGTTTATCTATTCCATGTGCAAGTGAAGGAAAAATGTTTTAGCGACATAAACGGCAAAAGAAATCGTACTGATTCTATGTTACGCAAATAAAACTGCTTCCTATGTCCATATAGGCTCTTGAAACAAGCCTTAAATCTTAACATATACTAATTGGGTCTGGAGGCACATCAGCAAGCGGTTTCATGGACCAGCTACACAGCGATCGGAAACCAGGAAGGCGTCTTTCTGTAGGAAGGATGTGGGAGAGAGGGAGAATGGCTCGGGGACGTTTGTCGAGTCCACAGAATATCGTCCTCGCTCATTGGCGGTTGGTAGGGTGGGCCGTTGTGGCTGGGGGGTGGGATTTTGACCTTCTACTTGTGCTTTTCTTATGGATCTCTCTTCTGTGAAAGACATGAAATAAATTTACACGTAGCATGGAGTTTGTATTGTTTTTGCTGTCCGATAGGTATTTACCTCAAGTTTGTGGAGGGCACTGGACTCTGCACCAGGGCTTAAAGGTGGCAATGATGGAGATTTCAAGAGCATTCATGGATTATCGTCAGCATAATGGGGAAAGAGTTCCATTGTACCCCCTTTTAAAACTCACAGGAAACAATTTATATTTATGTATCGCCTACACTAATCTAACCCCTAACCCTAATGGCCTATAGAATTAAAAAAAATGTAATTTTGTACAGGTACAACTTCAAGTGCGGGTTACATATGGAACTCTTGCCGTCACAATGAAGGTGCTTTCATACTAGGATTAGACATCTAATATAGATTTCTTACCCTTTAATTGGCAGCGCTTGAAAATCTATTAAGGGGTGATTTTTATCATCGCATCATTTATCAATATAAACATAGGCTGGATTTCCTATTTGCTCATAGGAAATTAGCAATTCCACAAGTTTTTTACCTAAAGGGAAATAATTCTCAGCGTATCCTTGTTAGATGGGATGGATATTTTTGATAGAATGCTCTTAATCAGTGCAAAAATCAGAATTTTCACATTTTTTTTTTTTTTTTTTTTTTTTTTTTAAAATCTCTCGTCGCACCTTTAAAATAAGCAGGGGACGGGGGAGGGGAATTTACCCTGCCTAAAAAGGCAAAAATGACCCTGGTTCTGAAAACAATAAAACTGTATATATTGCTGTTAGACCAACATTTTTAAAATCAATATTTTTGTTCTTTTTTCTATAAACAAAATAATAGCACATTTTTTGAAGAGCGCCCCCTAATTTTTCAAAATTTTTGAGTATTTTTACACGTTGCATAAAGTAAGTAACTGGCTAGTAAACTTACCTGTGATGCTTTAAGCTTGAAAATGTCTATGTTTCGCAAACGAAGGAATTTTGTAATTAGAATAATTATATCGGTAGATCTCTGATAATAACTTCAAAACGGCTGGTTTACACGGGCCTTCCAATATGAAATAGCTGGGAAGGAAATGACGCCTGTAGTGTTAACGCTATCCATAGTTGTTCCGTGGTGCAGGCAAGGTGCAACTTTTCGTTTGGGGGGGGGTAGCACTATTTCACAATGGCCAACGGACAAAAAAATTTGGCCTTTCAGTTCCGCCCTTAAATTATAATCGTGGATCCCGATTCTAATTACAAATCGATTCCTTTATGAAAATATGCACTTTTGAGCATTCCATTTGCATGTACTAGTTTCACTAGACACTTACCACAAAACCGTGCAAAATCTCAAATTTGAAAATTGAGGGCGTCTTCAAAAAAAATGGCTGGGTTATGCTTTAAATACAACCTTTCCAATCACTATATGGTGACAATAATTATAATGCGACAGAAATGCCATGTCCATTTATGAACTTCTTGTACATAAATATAAGTTTGGCATTAAGCATTAAAAAACAATGGATTTAAATTAATCACTGTGAAAATGCTAAGGCGAAATCGTTCAAGGTTAAGTGCATCTTTCACAATGCTTTCAATATTGAGGATTTCAAGTACAAGTTGTATACAAAACTCAGGATTCAACATATAATCCCACCCATTCCCTTCAGAAAAACAGTTTTTTAGTAGTTGCTATACTTTGTTCTGTCTGAAGTATGAGTGACGACGCGCGCATATACCCAGTGCGCTTTTCACTTGCAGTGCTTGTGGTTTGCCTATGGTGCGCTGAAAAGTCTGGTACAATGTATACGGCAAAATAGGCTTCGTACTTCAAGCGGGACCAAAGTATACATTTTTTGTTACCTGTATGGGAGTCTATCGATTCTCAGAAATTGTGGTCCACACAGCTCTTGAAGAACCTACCTTGATTGATACGCTGCCTTAACGATATCACCAAGATGCCCTTGACGCAGACTCAAACATTTTCATCTTCTTGAGGGCTGGAATCGACAGGATCTCTAATTTCTGTGAATTGTATGTTAGAAATACACAGCATATAAGGCCAAGAAAAAAACAAGTTTGTCTCAGAAGACCGCGCGCATTATGTTTTAAAATTGGTTAAAAAAAAAAATGCATATTTTTTTTTTTTTTTTTTTTTTTTAAACACTTAAAAATTTTTGTTTGTAAAAAATTTCAGAAAAAAAAATGAAATTTAATTGCAACAAAGTGGGCAAATAAATGCTATTAAAAAAAGAAGAGAAAAACCGCATTTCGCATTAGCATTTTCTAAACCAGAGCATCAATGATGTAGAGTGGCCTATAATACGCTTTATTTTAAAAGCTAAATTTTTGCTTCAAAACAGGGGAAGAAATGAGGAGGAAAAATAGCTTTCAACTGATATCAAAATTTTGACCACATTTGGTAAAAACTTTGGGTCACTGGGGATGATGAGGCATCAGATCAGTTTATGGCCTCTAAGAAGGGTGATGTAGTTTCTTGCATGAAATTCACTATGTTTTGTAACTGTTTGAAATTGTTTGAATGAAGGTGTGCAGAAATAAGAATTTTTTTTTATTTTTTTGCCTTTGATGTATATAATTGTTTATTACTTAGCGGACAACAATATTTTAGTGAAACAACTCTCTGCTGCTTTTGTTTTAGTTTGTAAAATTATGTGGTTGTTAGGTGATATGACAGGATAGATACGGGCAGACATTTTAAAAAGAACTAACTAGTATTTTAAAAGGAACGTAACTTTAGACTTGGGTTTGAACCAAGGGTTAGTCCTAAATGAGTGAACCGTTTAGCTTATTTTACAAGTTTTTATAACGGGTGGGAAATTCCTCATGGAAGGGCCATTTCGGCCCATCTTGAGGAATTTACCATTGTTATTTTCACATTGAGAGCCATGTTGAAGGGAAAAAGGTGGCTGCTGATGTAGGATTAACTCTGGTTTAGTCCCCCAGGTCTAAAGTACTCTCTTTTGAGAATACAAGGCACCGGGGGGCAAAAATCTTGATCTCTGAATATACTCCCCGCCTAAAAAATCAGAACGAATAAATTACGTATTAAAAAGGTATGTAGAGGTATGTAGGTGAATTATAAAATAATATGCCAGGAGCGTTGTCGCGTATGTGTTGCTTAGTGACTGTGTCCGTAATGCATTGTAACGAAGCATGATGTGGACGTTTGAAAGATTTATCCAGCTGGCTTGGAGCGTTCATTTGAAAGCAAGTTTGAGGCATGTTGATGGCCATTTAACATCGTTCGGGATTTTTTAAGGCGTGGAGTATAGTCAATGGTTGATTAAAGTTTAAGTAAAAGTAGTAAATCGGGCATAGTGTTTGGCCAGCAGAGAATGGAAAATACATTGCGGTTGTTAGTTGGACCGCTAGTGTCGTCTGCCCTGTTCGCGGTTGTGTGAATGGGTAAAAGTGAATGAGGTCATCAACGGTGGACATGAGGTAAACCCAATGGTCCATGGGTCACATGAGGTCACCCCTCACCCCGCCACCCACCCCACCCTGCCCCAATGTATCCTTCCCCCCTCCCCGAAAACACCCCAACTACACCCCACCCCCTCCCTGTCGCATCCACCCCAAACTTCTTCCCGGCACACCGATTTTTGTGAATGGGTCAAAGGTGCCATGAGGTCACCAGGTCATACACGGTCACCAAGGTCAACCGAGGTCACCAAGGTCACATGGGGTCACAAAGGTCACACAACGTCAAAAGGTCACACGAAGACACCAAGGTCACACAAGGTACATGAGGTCACCCTAAAACCTCGACACCACCCCACTCTTCCCCGCACCCCGACGCACCCCACCCCGACTCCACCCAGACGCACACCACCTGACCCCCCCCGGAACACCCTCTCCCCGGCGCACCCACCTCGCCAGTATAACACGTCACCCTTCCCCTCCACAACATCCTTCCTCCCAAACACCCCACAAAAAAACCCTTCCCCAACACCCCACCCTTCCTCCCTTTCCATATGATTCACACCAAGATGTTATGGTATTGGAGTTTTCCATGTAGCAAAGGAAATTGTGGCATATCCGATGTACCCATTTTAGCAAATACAGCAATTACGCATATTAATTAGCTCATTGCTACATAAGCCGCAGGGTATCAGGAACTTGTCAAAGGGCACCACGAATGATGCGCACCATAATGGGTTTTAGATTTGCAGTGTGAAGGCATTTTGCAGAGCCGATGTACTGTTTCAAAAAATTATACGAGTTACGGCTGATTTTTTGCTATTAATAGCTCATTGGCAATGTATTTGCCGGAAATATGCCCAACATCTAATCAGGTTGAGAATCTTTAACCAACTTCCTTCCACCAAGTTACATTCATTATACGCCTTACAGACTCCAGGTAACTTGCCCCAAGCCTTGCAGGGAAAGGGTTATCATTTTGACTGGCCAAAATAAGCTAACCGTAATATTCATGAATATGCAAATAACTCAGCCAAAAGCTATACATACTTTTGTGGCACCTCACTCTATCACCCTACCAAGTGTGATATAAAAAATAAAAAAAGTAAAAAAAACCATTTCAAAAAAGGTTAACCGAAATGTCTATGAAAAAAATATGCAAATAAGCTAATTAAAATTCATGATATGACAAAAATAATGCAGCCAAAAAGCTACGATAATATTGCGGCACCTCACTCGATCCATCCTATCAAGTTTGAAGTAATCGGGGATAGAAAACGTTTAGCATGAGAGCTTTTAAAAAAAGGTTAACCGACATACGGACGGACATCGGACAACGGACGCACGGACACACAGAAATTGGACTAGTATGTGCCTCCATGAACATTCGTTCGTTCAGGCGACCAAAAATGGAAACATTGAAACCATAAAGGTGACAAATCCACATTTTTTGGTTTGGCAACATTAAAAACTGGTTCATTGGACCGCTGGTGTCATCTGCATTGTGGTTTGTGAATGGGGCCAAAGGTGATATGAGGTCACCATGGTGACATGAGGTCACCGAGATGACATGAGGTGACCATGGGGTCACTATAGGTCAGCCTGGGGTCACCGAGGTCACCAAGGTCACAATGGGGTCACTGAGGTCACATGGGGTCATCGAGTCACATGGGGTCCTGGGGTTTACATGGGGTCCACCCACCGGGGTCACAATAGGGGTAACGCGGGGTCACCTTGAGCACTGAAGTCCCATGGGTCACCAAGGTCAAACGGGGTCGCCAAAGTCACAGGGGGTCGCCAAGGTCACAGGGGGTCGCCAAGGTCACAGGGGGTCGCCAAGGTCCATGGGGTCATCGAGGTCACATGGGGTCATCGAGGTCAACATGGGGGTCATCGAGGTTCACAGGGGGTCATCGAGGTCACATGGGGTCATCGAGGTCACATGGGGCCATCGATGTCACATCACCAAGGTCACATGGGGTCATCACCAAGGTCACATGTGGGCCACCAAGGTCACATGGGGTCCCAAGTCACATGGGGTCCCAAGGTCACATGGGGCCCCAAGGCACATGGGGCTGCACCAAGTCACATGGGCCACAGGCACATGAGTTCCACTCCCGTTCCTCCCGATGCACCTTCCTCCCCAATGATGGCACCAACGGTCACATGAGGTCACCAAGGTCACAAAGATCACCTCAACCCACCCCCCCTCCCCGAGGCACCCTCCCCAACTATCTACCCCGCCCCCCCCATGCACCTTACCCGCCCCCCTCCCCCATTGCACCTTATGCCCATCCCTCCCCCCGATGCACCCTTACCCTTCCCCCTCCCCGATGCACCCCACGCGACCCCTCACCGACCCCCCGACCCCCTTCACCGATGCCACCTCGACCACGCACACACACCTCCACCACCTCCCGCTTCTCTCACACACCCTAACCCGTGTTCCTCCTAACACCCCACCCTTCACTTCCCCCTTCCCAACACCACCCACCCCTCCCTAACACCCCACCCTTCCCTAACACCCCCACCACATTTCCCTCTCCCTTCCTCTCCCCAACACCCCACCCTTATCCCCAACAACCCCATCCTTCCTCGTCCATATGATTCAACCACAAGATGTATGGCATAGTGTGTTTTTTCATGTAGCAAATGAAATTTTGCATATTCTGATGGTCATCGTGTAAAACGATACAGCAATTATGCATATTGAATTAGCTCATTTGCATACCTAAGCCGCATGTATCACAAATTTCAATGGACAAAAAAGATGCTCACCATACGGGTTGTCATTCATGAAAATTTTCATATCGATGAACGTTTCAATTTCAAAAATATAGTGATTTATCCTATGACTTGAGATGTAATTTTTGCTTGAAATATGCCACTCTACTCAGGTCGAAAACTCTTTACTCCTCTTTTCCTTCCACCAAGTTAACATCCTTAATATGCCTTACGGAACTCCAGATAACTTGACCAAGGGTTAACATTTGACTGACATGAGTCAATTGGCCATGAGATCACAAGGTCACATGATTCATCAACCGGCACCCCACCCGCCCCCTCCTTTGTACCAAGTTACATCATCAGCGTAGCCCTTACTGCAACGCTGCATGCAATATACTAGTAGTAAAGACAATCGAACTCCATTCCAATAGAACATCACAAACTTTATTATAAAATTCCGGATCCAGAATTTTTGGTTAACTTATCTTCTTTGTACCCAGAGTGCATTGTTTTTGGGGGTGTATAATAATATAATAGGGCTGTTTGATATTAGAGTGTATCGGAGCGCATGGCTCAGAGCGCATAGCTCTGTAGCCATGGCGCGTTATGTTCAAGGTATTATGTTGATAGAGATTACTTTTGAAGGGGACGTTTCTGGAGTTGAGTTGATGCACAGGTCAGGTAATTTAACAGAAGCATGATGATGTGGAACTTTTAATAGAGTTAGTTGAATGAAAACAGTGAACGGGAAGTGGGCCTGGGGCCTAACTGTTGAGTAATTTAAGCAAAACTTACAAAATAACTGATTATACAATGCGTAGGCCTATTATTGATGGGCTCTTTAGCATATTTACAATTTGAGAGTGGTGTTACGACTATGGTCTTATGACTTAATGATAAGAGCCTGTGGTATTGTCATGTATTATAGCCAATTTAGAATTTTGTGCACGACAGTCGTTCATATAGCCTTTGCCTAGACCTCAGTTTTCAGTCCATATTTTTTCTAATATGGAATTGAGATCACTGCCATCTCATACACGTCAGACAGGTTCGAAAAAAAATCTATTTCTAAAAATATCTGGTTGACAAGCCCAATGTTTGAATTGTGTCCTCAGATCATTTGTATAATAAAAAGCACTCAGTCAAGAGACAAGAAAGAGAAAAGAAATGCAAAGGTGTTCCATGGCAAAAAAAGCAATGTTTGGTCATGCCGTTGCGAGGGACTCACATGGTTTGCAAAATTTTGCCACCCTCAATAAAATCATGATCTTCAAGATCGTAAAGCAAGAACTATTACTTTGAACAGAAAAGAGTTTAATACTTACCTATCCACTTCAACCAAGAAACTTAACTGGAATTTTTGAGGTTTGGGTGGGAACTAGTTAACTTTTGCCTATAGGGCCCCCTAGGATTTCTGAGTTTTGACATGGACATATGTAAAAATAAAGAAGCTTAAAAAAATTCCCTCAACATATATAGCATTCTTTTAAACAGTTACATTCAATACAAAACCAATTAAAAAGCACCGCTGAAATTCATCACCGAAATCTGGATTGTAAAGCAAAGTTGAGGGGTTTGGTGTCAAATTCGGAACCCAATTGGTTTATGCCAGGCAGGTAAAGTTTGGCCTCCAAATCCACATTTGATTCCAATGGTAACAATTCACCTACCATGAGATACCCAAGACGCTCAGGAAGAACCCAGATTACAAAAATCAGTTAAAGTTGCTATATGGGATCAGGAAAGGGATCGACGTTAGAAGCATGCGGTGCCATGCATTTGCGTTGAGATGACCAGTCAAAAAACATTTGATGGTTCACCGACGCAGGCAGTATAAGATTAGGAAGAGTCTATTCGCCCCGTGACGGGGCGAAATAAGCCAATTGTCTTCCGGTACATTAGCACAGTTATTCTGCGGTGTGAATAAAGAAACCCTTTTACTGGAATTCTGCAATCGAACAGGTGTGAATAAAGAAAAAGTGTCTTGGACCCATTCGCACCGTCGGTTGGTGCGAATTCAAGAATTTTTCTGGTTTCGCCACCTAGCCGATAAAAATAACGAAAAATTTTGAGCCCAGTTCGCTTCACACCGTCACCCCGGCAGTTAGAGTTAGGACCTATATAGCTCTATATCAGATTATAATTATACATGGATATATATTATATATATTCAAAAACTTCTCGCATGTGTGTGTTGGGGGGGGGTATTTTGTCGTTGTTCTTTCGTTTGTTGTGATGAATTTTGGATTGCTTTTACTCCAAACGAACATTTCTTGTGTTGTATTTTTTCATCTATTTTCATCCATTTTTATAATTGTTTATTGTTATATTTATTATTGCTTATAATGTATTTCATTTTGTTTTCATCTTAATAAAGGGTTTTATGATTTTCTATTTTTATTCATTTTTATTTTAATATTTTGTTTTTTTTATTGCTGTATTTTCATTTACTTGTATTTTTTATTTTGAATTTGATTATTTTTTGTTCATTCACTTTGATATTTTATTTTTGAATTGCTTATATTTAGGAATTTTTTGTGTTTTAATTTCATTTATTTACTTCTTTTTATTACTTGATATTTTATGTAGGCCCTAAATTTAATGCTCTGGTTAATTTTGTAAAAAAAAATGATTGACAAATTAAGGTTTTTACTTAATTATTTTAAATTTTAATTTCTATCTAATCACAATCATTGTTCATTTTCCATATTTTCAATGAAAAAAGGACAGGACCTGGCAGAGCTCGACAGTATTTTAAGTAAAAAAGGTAAGGGGACGGATTTCTGTGCACGCAGAAACAGAGTGCCCATCTCTTTCAAAGCATTTGGGCCATGACCTCCACCATGACAGTGCGCAATTATAATTGGCTGCCAAAATTTTCAATTTGTGAAAACGTGATATATCCTAGGAAAGCGGAATAAATGTTAAAGCGCTTTGAGACGTGTGTAAAGCGCTATATAAATACTTACATTTCTTAAAAAAAAAAAAAAAAAAAGAAAGGCGAGACACATTGGGCCCACCGGTTGTGTTCGAACCAGCAACCTTCAGATCATGACGTCAGCCGTCTGATCCCCTGGACCATAATGTACTCTCATTGTATTTCATGCTATAGAGAAAGCTTATTATGTGATTGTTAAATGTTTCAATTCATAGTCTGCAAATCTTGACGATTAAGCTGTGTTGTGTGACAACGGAAGATGCAGAATGCGTGACTGCTTTGCCGGATTGTAGTTATAAACGGTTAACGAGAGTGAATGCGTTTGGTGTACCACGTGTAGGACCAAGTAACGTGTCAGGTATCAGGGATCAGTTTGCTCTCGGGGGCGACCGGATATATATAATCCGACTATGTTAAATCAAGGTCTGTAAATGATGACCCTCTGCCCAAAGTGCATGTAAAAATTTTTTTGTTCCAAAAGACACCGGTTAGTATGTATAAACAAGTTACCACATTACCTTTCCCTACTGATTCAAAAACCGACGTACGATGACGATAATCGGTGTTTTTTTCCAATGTAGGGATACGTCCGTCATTTTTACCTGAAGGGGTCACCCGAAAGCAAAATAATAACCAATCAATGCGTGAAGTCATCAAATATTTATTTTTTTCAAAAATTGGCTGTGTATTCCCATAATAAAATTGCCTTTTAAGATTAAACATCTGATATGTTCTTAATAAGTAATATTCAATTGTCACCGCATGAATTTGAAAAAGATGGGTCCATAAGTCTATACAAACTGAAAACATGTCAGGCCCGGCTAATTACCCTTACCGTGGACTGTATGAGCCGACGGATCCCCGTAATAGTTTTAGTAGCAGGCTTCAGCCACTTGCGCTCGGCTGTGCGTGGGTGATTCGTCAAGTTACATCATCGTACCACTTACGGAACTCCTGCATGCAATATACTAGTATTAAAGACAATCGAAGTCCTTCCAATAGAAAATCACAACTTTGTTCATAAAATTCCGGATCCCAGATTTTCTGTTATACTTATACTGGTGCATGAAAGTTTACTGCATGAAGACGGGCACAATCGAGATTCATGTTATTAAAAAGGACGTCTACCGTGATGAACGTTTTTATTTGGGCGTACTTGCAAAATCGAGCGGTCATACCGAAAACGTCATTCTGAGCTATTCTATGCTGCATTTTTGACCACAATTATTAAATTACTCCTAGTGGTTGTAGTTAGTCTCCATTTTTTTTTAAAACCCCTGATATAATTGTCCGGTATTTACGCAACAACTTGAACAAGCAACAACCACATGACAGTTTGGTTGATCTATTTCATTATCATTCCGGTAAAGCATTGCATTACACATCGATCATCCAAGCCGCACCTGCAATGTGATTGGATTAGCAGGGCACACACCTACGAAAGTAGCACGCTTATTGGAAATAAAATGACAACACCCCGCTTCTCGCCAACACAGGGGAAACACCGGGGCCGTTAATTTACCATGGCTTTACCGTGGGAGAATCCGCTCATAACACGGTAGCAATGGCAATTTCCAAAATCTCTAATTCTGAAGTTATGAATCTCAACACTCGCCATTAAATTCTCGCATATGCTTCAATGAAACCTTCATGATTGCGATGGTGCGTGGATTGATTGTGGATTGCTATAAATTAACAAAAAATATGATGGTAGATGGGATGGGTAAAAAACAAATGAAGAATCTGGCAAACAGAACTCAACTCGCATGACTCGTGCGCTTGGCTGGTAAGCAGGCGAGAAATTGTTGAAATACTGTAGCTTTCAATTAGGGCCTAATCCCCAGACCACTTTGAATGTGATGCCAATGATTTTCAAGAGGTCATTTCTAAATGACCTCGTGATATGTCTCAAGGATCTGCATTCACTACAAGGATCTACCTACACCATGTAACTTAATACTCACCGTGTTCATAATATGAACACGGTGAGAAAAGTTTTTAGAAATCTCTAAAGAGGGGGTTGAAATCTGGATCGCTTGGGCCAATATGTGTTTCATGATTTTTTTTAACCTTATTTGGAAAGTCATGCAAGCGACACGCGTCAGGGAAATGAATAGGTTCATTCAACTTTCAAGAGACCGTGTATCACGCTCTTGGGAAATCCCAATGAGTGTAACACAGGGAACAACGATAGTAAACAGCGATGAGCTCATGAATATTTAATTAGCACAATCTCTATGGAATCTTGACATGGATCAAAACTTTGGATATTCTGAGGGCTTCTAATCATGAAATTATGCCATGAAAGTGACTATATAATACTGATATAAATAATATACACAACACAAGCATCTCAGTTTGGCTTCACAGAGGCAAACTTTTATTAGGAACACGGGCGGGGAACACGGTAAGTTGCATGATGGTGTAGATAGATCCTTGCGATAATGCACACAGTACAGGCGCATTAATAACACAACCCCATCACTCGATCGCAAGGACACATAGCCCGCAAATCCAACCACGTAACCCAGGTACAAAATCGATAACAAACACCGCCCTCTCGCATCTTCATAATGACGAAGTACCTGTCACACATGCGAATTTTATACTAGGAAAATCAGATTCTCGCAACAAAACACCTTCAAAAAAGACATAAAGACACAACCAAATCAAAATCCGTAACATACGTTTCTGGCATAACATCTCAGCTTGCACAACTCCAAATTTCAAAGCAATTCAACAAGCCATAAAAAACTAGTAGGGCGTTAAGCAACGGCAAACACGCTCGATTCTTCTACGTGATAGCATAGGACTATTTATAATAGTTCACCCCAAAAAAAAAAAGCATTTCGCATTAGCATTTTTCACATTTCTCTGAGACAAACTGTTTTTTTTTTTTTGGCTATAAATATTAGCATGCTTCCTATATGGCAGTATGACTGGATTGTAGGTAGCTTTGTAGATTCAATATAGTTTAGCCACTGCTGGGCCTACTGCCTATCGGCATCTAAACCCTAGTTTTGTTGGTTACTGGCGGGTGGGAATAGAATGTAATCATTGCAACAGGAATACTGTAAGAATGTTGGCATGGATACACAGAAATATAGACGCATATTTTGTAGGGCTGTCATCGATATGCCTTATGTCAAACATGTGGCGCCCATAGGCCATATTCTTGACAGGTCGCTATGAAGAACAGGATATCGAAAAACTTGTAAAATTAAATAAGCATTCTATTAAAAAAAAGGAAATGTTTTTTTTTTTTTTAAACTTTTAATATTTGTTTTCTTTCAGGTATATTTAATGAATTATAACAAGGGCTATGAAAATATACAGGGTGAGTAAAAAAAACAATTGACCCTGATTTTGTCCGCCATTTGAATTGTAAATAAACAATCCAACAGTATGGATCATCAACCAAGCTTATTCAGTTCTTTAATTTGCTTTGCAAAAAATAATTACAATCGGATAAAATCTACGCTTAGCTACCCTCGTTTGAATCAAGTAGTCAGTTTTTTCCCTATCCACGGATTTCCCATTTGATGCCCGGCGTTTAACTGAGCAAATGACTCCCCAAAATGATGATAAGGGTATATTATGTCTATGTTTATGTCAAATAAAGTGGTACTTCAAGGTGTAATAAAAGCCAGTGAAATTTAAGTTTGAAAGAAACATTTTTTTTTCAAGACTGTAGCTATTTGGTCTGCAAATATAGACAATACTTTAAAAAAAAAAAACGGCGGACCGGGAAAGAAGATGGAGGAAAGGATGCGCACATAGGCTGTCGTCTTGGCATTTTACATCCAGGCACAAGAGAGACTTGGCAGCTGCCATTATCTTGCAAAAAGACTGAGTCATGTATTAGTAATAAAACCTTTTCGATGTGTAATATAAGGACATGTACCACGGGACAGCAGTCAGTTGATGTACTGGAATACAAATAATAGAGTTTTACCTGATTCTGCCTCCTCAGACAAACTAGCAAATGATTTCTGTGAATTCTTTGTTGGTAAAGTTGAGAAATTCGATCTGAGGTGGTAGTCTTGAATTTTCAAATACTACCAGTGTTACTATTGATGTCAACCCCTACATAGCACAAGGTACAAATTCCATCCTATTACTGTTGATGACTTACAAACTCTGATTGTGAAATGTCCATCGAAATCATGTAGTCTTGATCCCATTGCCCACTTGGTTAGAGAAGATCATCTCTCCTCCGTTATCCCGGTTTGTGTCGCATTATTAATTCCTCACTTATTTCTGGTATGTTCCCGGCGGAGCTTAGCAAGGAAATTATAACGCCTGTTCTCAAAAAAACCATCCCTTGATTGTCAGCAATTAAAGAATTACTGGCCGGTCTCGAATCTGCCCTTTGTGGGCAAACTTATTGAAAAGGTCAATCCTCCCAGGTAACATCCTATGTTGATTCCAAACAAACTGTTGAACCCATTCCAGTCAGCTAGCCGCTGTGCCCATAGCACCGAAACTGCCCTCCTTTCTGTTCAGGATAAGTTCCTTAGAGCTATTGATAACCAGCAGGGTGTGTTCTTGGTGATGATCGACTTATCTGCCGCGTTCGACAATGTCGATCATGACATCCTTACACAGCGTCTTTCAGAAGACTTTGGGGTCAAGGGAACTGTGAGTGACTGGTTCAGGTCATATGGTTGGATGATCACCAACAACTTATGATGAACCAGGACAAAACTGAGTTCTTCATTATCTCCTCTCCTTCACATTGTGAACGCCTTCACCATCATAGCTTTCATTTGGACGGCCTGAAAATCCCTTCCACTACCCGGGTTACAAACTTGGGTGTCATTGTGACCGTTGCTTGACAAAGTCAGATCACATTACTCATCTTTGTAGTTCTCTCAACTGGCAAATCCGCAATCTCAGTAGGAACTGATAAGAAGATATTTTACTTTCAAGTTTTGTCACAATGATGTTCTGCTCTAATCTGTCAAGCTGGACTAATGCTGTCTCTCTTAATGGTAGTTGATTGTTCCAAGAAAAATCTCACACGACTCCAACGACTGCAAAACAAATGTGCTAGAAATGATCTTCAAGAAGCCGAAACATACTCATACATCTCCCCTACTTCATGAATTACATTGGTTACACCGGTTTCCCACTCAATTCATTTCGTAGCACTGGTTCATGTCTACAATCTCTGAGAAAATTCATCCCTGGTTGACCCTCTCTTCTTCTTCCCGTTCAATCCTCAGGAAATCCAACTATTCCCCCTATTCCCATTCCCATCCGCGCTCCGCAAGTGCACACTGTCTTGTGGTTCAGAAATCTCATAAGCAGGCTGGTGATAGAGCTTGTTCTATGTTGGGCCAGTCTTGTGGAATGTGACCTACTCCATCAAGAATGATTCACTAAAGCATAATTCACAAGGCTCTCAAAACTCATCCTCTTTTCCAAAATATAGTTGCTGCTTGGGTTCGCTCCATACCTTTGCTTCTGTTTATCTTTTCTAGCGCCTTGTATCCTTTGGGCAATTAGTGCTTTACACAAATGCCAGTTATTATATTATTATTATTACCTCAAAAGGTTGTCCACCGATGTCTGTTCATTCATATGGTATGATTCATTCAACTCTCCGCAAAAATGATACAGTATCAAGTTAATTAATTTTCAAATGATTTTTATGAGTGATGAGAATTAGTACTGTTTAGAGGGCATTGATGGTAATTTGTGACTGAAAGTTGTGGGTTTAAATAGCACCACATTTATTATTCCGCAGTCAATAAATAGTTCCGATTTTCTTATGGACCACGGATTTGTTCTTCTGAACGCCATTATTTTAATGTGAATCGGTGGACATAGCGCAAAAACAGACTACTGGATTCAAAGGACTGCAGTTCGGTCTGCATACTCAAACGATGTGAAGATCTTTGCGGCATATCAAAGATATGACTAAGCTTTTATGTGATATCAAATATGTTAGAGATATGTCACCTAAAATTAAAAATGGCGTGATAGAATCAGGGTAAGTTTTTTTGACCACCTGTAGAACAGTAAAATATATGAGTATAGTTCGGCATCTGGATGGAATTGAAACTACCTGACCTATTGACGTCTTTTAAGTTCATTTACCCCAAACTAAAGGACTAACAGTACCCAAAGGAGACCCTGACCTGGGTAAACGGGGTCATTGGGGGTAATGAGTTTCAGTGGTCAGTCTGGATTTATATAAGCATAAAGTCAGTTTGATTGAATGATAAAAGGTATTAAATTGAGTCGACATTATGTCGATGTCGTGATTCAAATTATATCAACATGTCGCCATACAAATTAACATACCGAGGACCGCCTAATTTTGATTGGTTACTCTAGGGCTATCTCATGTGGGGTCATGTAATGAGCCACCATCAGACAGATTGTATTATAGGTGGTAGTGCCCAGGGGATTATAAGACATGGATAGCAGCATCAGTAACACAAACACGTAAGTTACACCAAGACGTGGTTGTAATAATAGTATAGAAAAGAAGCAAAATGCCAATTTGTTAACCTTTTTTGACATATCACCAGGACTGATCACAGGGAGCAGAGTTAATGGCAATGAAAGACGTGGAGGTTACCCCGTCAGCTAGCAACACATTTTTACAAACACCAATCTCGGTACAGAAATGCTACCAATGTTCTTAAGGAAGGGGGGGTCTAGATAAGGGTCATTTTTTGTAATTGATCCATCATGTTGAAAACTATAATAACATGATATTTTTAACCATATGGATTCCAAAAAGGTATAGTTGTACTATCTTCATTTAAGTCTTTGAGTTAACAGGTGAAAAACAGTAAAAACAATAAAAATGGTCAATTTTAATGCTTAGTTTTATCAATGTAGGGGGAACCAAAAGTCAATGTCCCATTAATTCCAATGGGGCCTTACCCTTGTTTTTCCACTCTATTGGTAAGTACATAGGTAAGCCTAATCAACAGTCAAAACTATCCTTATATTTTACCTGACTATTAAGCAAATAAACGATTGACCAATCGTTGATAAAACAATGATCTAAAACTGAAGCTGATTGAAGCTCCCACCCAATGGCATTTATGTACATGTCCCCCCCTCATGGCTCCATGTCAGCATTCACATTTTTGTAAGCTGTAGGAGAAGCAAAAAGATGCATTATGCGAGAAAGGCAAGTGTTCCCTGGGAATGACCACAACAACGCTTTGAATGCTTCTATTTTGACTGCCTTTTTCCTTTTTTGTCCAAGAGTTCCCCTCATCATGATATCGGGGGGTGCCGTTGCTCATGCCAATCTGCTGGGCGTCCAGCGACTCGGCCGACTTGTCCAGTTCTTTCCCTGGACCGATGTCAATCTTGGCCTGTCGTTCTTTCTCCTCCCCAGAATCCCTTGCTGTGTCTTCGCTCTTCAGCCTCTTCTTCCTCTTCATTTTGGCTTCCTGGAACCTGCCATTACAGATATCAAGAGGCCAAATTAACTGGTAGCTAAGATTCAATTGCGTTAAAATACTTGATCTATGTGTAATCACAGCTATTTTAATGTCTCATTTACATGACAAACAAGACCAAGGCGTTTTTTCTTCTCCGAACCAACAAAGGTTCCCCCGCCCTTCGTCGGTAGTAATGCGCGAAATATAATTTTAAATCACAGTGAGAATTGTGATGGCAATAAGTGGTTCTCAAACCACTGAATCTGCTGCCATAGCAGTTGAAATTTATCAAACTTTTGACTACATTGACCACATCACTATTTGTGTTATTGAGACCTTGATGACCCTACTTAACCTTACATGACCTCACAATTTTTGTCACTGAATGCCTGACCACACCCACCAAGTTTCGCATCATCCTAACTACCACCTACTTCGTGATTTGACCTAGAGACCCGACAGGACCTTTAAATGACCTTCAAAGTATTTTGGCAACTGAATGCTGACCACACCCACCAAGTTTTCATCATCCTACCACATACTTATGATTGACCTTGAATGACCCCCATGACACTTTAAATGACCTTCAAATTTCTTTGTCACTGTATGCTGACCACCCCCACCACGTTCCATCATCCTACCACAATTGACAAGGAGTTCTGCAATTTAATTCCATTTGCCTGAATACCCCCACCATGACCTTGAAATGACCTCAAATTTTTTGGCACGAATGTTGACCACAACACCCCCCAAGTTTTTATCATCCTGCCATTGGACAGGGGTTATAGCCATTTAATCCCATTTTGACCGCATTTTACCTTTGACCCATGCCACATACCCCGTCGCACTCATCCATCGACACTGGGGTGACATCCCTGGTGCGAATAATGGCACCATACTTGCTTGATCAAAAAGATATGTTTAAAAAAACAAAAAAAAAAAGGTTTTATAACCCTATAACCCTATTTTATCCCTATTTGTGCCCAATGTGAAATTTCTTTTTTACCATATTTGACCTTTGCCCTGACCCAGTTTGTATCCCAGCCACCGCCTGCTTAGATGCATCTATGTTGCGAAGATTGACACCCACACTTGCTTATATCCAAAGATATTGCGAGGTGCACACACGCACACGCACCAACTTTGATCAGATTTTTTGACCATATTTGACCTTTGACCCAAGCACATGACCCCCCTCCACCTCATCCACCCTCTACTCAGGTGACACCTCATGCGAAGAAGGACACCCATACTCTTTAGATCAAAGATATTGTGTTTTACAAAGGTTTATCAAATTTGACCATATTTTGACCATATAATTTTACCTTTTGACCCACCTATACCCCATGCAAACCCTCCACCACCGCCTATTCAGGTGACATCTACCCCAACTTTGATCAAATTTTGGACCATATTTGACCTTTGACCCAAGCCACATGACCCACCTCCAACCTCATCCACCCTCTACTCAGGTGACACCTACAGTGCGAAGATGGACACCCATACTTATTTAGATCAAACGATATCGTGTTTACAATGTTTGTAACAATATAAGCCTAGTTTATCCCTATTTTTGACCCATGGCACATGACACACTTCAGATCCAGGCCAACACGTACTTGAGATACATCTATGTTGCTTAGATGGCCACTCACGCTTGCTTAGATCCAAAGATATCGCGTGGGACACACACACACACACACGCACGGACGAAGAGCATTTCTATAGTCCCTCTTTGCCAACAGAAGTTGGTGGGGGACCAAAAATATCAATGGTAACACAGTTCTTACAGCTGATTTAGATTAGCTATACAACAAGTCACATCCTGTGCAAACATTTGGAAATTTCAATGCAGGTAAATATGCTTTTTCCTAAAAATCTAGTGTTACACACAAATACCTATAAAAATGGGCATATAGAGCAGACTCCAACATACAATCATGATAGGCCTATACGGCAAGATTCTCGCAGTGGATTTTTAAAAATATTTCTACAGGGGTAATGGCTCTTGCGTGTCCCTATTTATCAGTTGTCAAAAGTCCGTCGCCACTGCTTAAAATGAATCTAAACATATAAGAGACAATTTACGTGGGGGTCAAACAGCTGTGTAATACAACATACAAAACTAATATAAACTTATATTAGTAATACCAAAAGAGGATATGCTTTAAAACTGATGTCCAATTTGAAAACAAATTTCAAATTAGGAATCCAAGGAACATTCTTACCTACTTACACTTATTTAGCAATATTCTCTAAGATTACATTAAAGCAATAATAGCACATTTTTTTTAAGAGTGCCCCTAATTTTTCAAAAATGTTGAGATTTTTACACGGTTGCATTGGTAACTGGCTAGTAAACTATACCTGTGAATAGTTAAGCTCGAAAATGTCTATGGTGACACAAACGACAGTAATTTTTGTATTTAGAATAATTAATATCGGAGATCTCTGATAATAATTCAACAGCTGCTGGAACAGCCTTCCAATATGAAAATACCAAGAAATAGCGCCATGTATGTGTCTACGCTCATCCATTAGTTGTTTATTGGTTCAAGCAGGTCAAGTTAGAGGTTAGTTTCTTGAGGTGGCACTATTTCATCATGGACGGACATAAACTGAGCATTTCCAGCTCTGCCATTAAGTACAAGCTGGGATCCCAATTCTAATTACAAAATCGCTTATTTTATGATAAATACACAGTTTTGAGCATTCTCGTTCACAGGTGTAGTTTCCTAGACAATTACCAACATGACTGTGCAAAATATCAAATTTTGAAATTTGGGGCACTCTTCAAAAATGTGTTGTTATTGCTTAAGTAGGTATTGCAAGATTTTTTTTGTCTGCAATTTTACTCTCACATCAACCTTACCACCTCTCAAACCCTGCAAAGCTAATCTCAGCCACCCCCCCCCACCCAGACCATAAAATAGATAAATAAAAAGGATGAACAGGACCAGATATTCATTTTGATGCAATGAGCTCTTTGGCAGACGGTTAAATGTTACCACCCAAGACCATTACAACATGGAAAAAAGAATGTTATCATTGATTTCCCAGCCAACCCTTGGGTATAAAATGATCCTTAGACATCTGAGAACATTGTCAGGCATTTAGTTTGTTCAGAAAGTTTACCATCACAAAGATCAGCCACAATGATTTTAGCATATTCAATATGACGTCCATATAATGTGCATGGGCTCGGGTATGTTCGTATTTGCTGATTGTGATGTTTTTAAGACAGTAATATTGTACAGTTCTAATATTTTAATTAATCTGGAACTTTATCTTCAGTCAGCGTAAAACAGCCTCAGCCAACTCGCTTATTTTTATTATCAGTAATCAGTGAAAATAAGCATGTTCATGCCCAATTTAAATAAGTTACTGGGAACAACCCAGACGCCATGACCCGGACATCATCCCCTAGACCTTACCGCCTGTTGTTCCATTCTGCTGAAGATGACGTTGAGCATCTGTGTAAGAGTGGCCTTTGCTGTGGTCTGGTTGACAAGGTTCTTACTGGCAAGGTAGATATTGTAACATGTTCTCACAACCTGCAGTAATGTTCCCTCATGTACCTCGCAGGTGGCAGACGTCACTGCTGTTAGCAGGGCCTGTCAGGGAGAAGAATAAACAGAAAAAGTTGGTTTGTGAGCCACTGTAATCTTAATTCATAATTTGCTGGACATTCTGGATGGCAGGCCACTGAATTGTTTGACGATGTAGTGCGCATTTATGTCGAGCTAATCATGATTCAAACTATAGATTCCCCCACCCATAGCAGATGCCAGAAATCAACAATCACCATTTCTTTTCATCAGGTCATGTGCATGGATGCTCAAATTTCGACATGATTGTGTATGATATTGTGTAAGATTTAAAGTTGTGTGCTTTTTTATTTTAATAGGAAGGAAATAGCAATCATTACCTTTCTAACAAAATGCTTTTGTTTTTGGTAGAACAGCAAGGGCCCACCTTAACTTATCCTCTCTGTGCGCGCATTTGTGTACATGCGTGTCCTGAAAGATACTTACTTTTTGGCAAAGCGCTCGCGCAGTCCAATTTTGAGCTAAAACGGCAATTTCAAGGGAATGAAAGGCTATGGTAAGATAAAAGTTGCAGAGAATGATTCCTAACACATAAAAATATGGGTATTGCCACCACCAAAATTAATTGAATGAAAACTTATGGTCAAGACATGATTTTTCAAAAATTTGGAAGCCATTTTAGATTTTTTGTTGGAGCAGCCTGGTTATTGCAATTTTTTAGTGTTTTCCTTTAAAAATGGGGTCAGCGTGGATGTGTTGCAAATGATCCGAAACTATGACCTTTTGTAGTCCACCTCTAATCTTTCATTCACAGGCACTACATCTCATGTAGACCGTACATAAATTATGACCATACTTCACAACAAAATGGTAGCTACAGAGCTCAAATTACTTGGGTGCAATGCACACATGCACGTATGCATGTAACTTTTTCTTTGTGCTAGTGTCTGTACTACATGCACAGTGTGCATGTAATTTTGATTTTTAATCAATTTTATTTATATTATCAGCATGCATTTTTAACATAGAAAACAACTGAAAATATTAGCTGTAAAAGTCATAAAATCGGCATACATTAAGCTTAGTATTCGCTAACCATTGAATTCAACAACCTTTAATAAAGGTACATACAAACATTTGGCCCCCTGCCAGTGCATCTGAGGGGGCCTTGAATTCCTATTTTTGCTTGTTTCCTAAGCTATGGCCTACTTAGCATGTGTGTGAATATAGGGCTCAATACCTTTTTGCCACCAAGATGTTTTTAAAGACCTGCATATGTCCTCCAACTTGATAATTATAATCGGGAACCACTTTGTAAGGTTTTCACTGAGAATTGATTTGTGCATGTAAGTTTTCCACATTGCATGCACACAATTGCATATAGTTTTATTTTGTAATATCGAGGTCTGGTACTATAAACAACAATATCAGAACCTTACTTGATAATCTGTAGTTGCACCCCCTCGTCTGTCTGTGTACCAATAAAGCAGCCACATATAGTCTCTATGATGCGGCTTGAGTTTCTTTGCTGGTGGTACTGGTCTGTCTGGTCCCTCGCCGGTTAGATGCCCATATGCAATTAATTTCCTGGAGAAAAGAATGGATCAGACACTTATTTAAGGAATATTCTCTCATTTTGTTAAGAAAACTGATTCATAAACTAATCTTGGTTCTAAAGACAAGTTATATTATTATTGAGTTTTCATCGTAAGGGAACTTCCAGCATATAAGGTGTTTCCCAGGTTTACCTGACCACTGTGAATTCAAAAACCTTAAAGAATAAAGCTTGAAGTGGATGTTAAATTCACAGTGGTCAAGGAAGTTGGTTAGGTAAAAACCTGGTCCACCTAACACGGACACGCCACAATACAATGAAGTATCGCTCAATAATTACTGTTTTTTGTGGAATTTCAAGGACCGTGAGGTACTTTTTATGAAATGCTTACACAGGAAGATTTGGCATTTCCAAGCTGTGCCCCCTCGGTCACTAGTGACCCTGGAATTCGCAGACTTTACGTAATAAACTACATGTGAACATACACTTTATTCCATAAAAGTCTGCGGAATTCTCAGGGGTTCAGGTCACTAAAATGGCCACACGAATTTTTGATGATTACAATAGGCACTATCAATGCCAGACTGCCACATAAGTTGTTTTTTTCTTCACAAAAAGTTTGAGTTCACATCCCTTTAATTATTTACACTTTTTTTACCACAAAATGAGAGCTTCTCCAAGAGTAGTAAATTTAGTATCAAATGATTAAACAAGCAGTCTCTGACCACTAGTGTTCCCTGTTTCACAATCACCCTTTCTTTCCTCTCAGCACAAGGTGACCGATATAAGGACCAATGGCAATTTACCTGGGGTATATGTGACTTAACCCTACGTGACAGGAGTGTCATGGTTTTTTTGGGGGGGGGAAACCATTATGACATGAGTTTGGTGGCAATAGGAAGGGGTGCCAACCTGAGGCACGCGGGCCATTTGCGGGGCGCTAAGAGCTCATATGCGGCACCTGTTGCGAAGTACTTCCCAGAAAAAAATAAATGGGACATTAAAGATCGGGAATAGATTTAGAAAACAGAGTCATTTGAATAGTTCCAACTTCCTCAATCTGAACCGGAAATTCTCTCCATTGTTGGAAAATATCGCTCCCCATTTCCGTCAATCTGAAACCAAAATTTGTAAAAACTGGGGAGGAAATTAGTCCAATTCCTTACAATGAAGACTTAAAATTTTTCCAATTTGCTAAAAAGGTCCATATTTCTTGGGGGCAGGAAAATGGTTTTGTTGTTTGTTTTGTGTTGTTTTTGGAGTGTGGGTCCATTCGGGAAGGAAAAGGAAAATGGTATAGATATGGGTCTTCTACTTCCCGACTCTCGTAGGCACATCTTACAACCAAACTTGAGCCTCCCCCATACTTGCTCGTGGCACATAGTTAGATCGTGGATTCAAACCAAGGCGGCTTCTGCGTCAAAAGGTTGGACACCCATGCAAATAGGATTACATTGGTTATAAGGTATTCACGCAAACAAATTTGAAAAAGGGGTCACCAAAACTTTAACACGAGACACAAATGGATGTTTATAAATTCTAAATTGCATTCTATACATGTTGTATGATGACACTGATGACAAGGCCCTATTGTTCTGATAACAACTTGACGCCATAACTGTAAACAGTTCCAACGCGTGTGTTATGGACAATGCGGGCGACTGGTATGGGAATGCTAACGCAAAAGCAAGACGTATTTGTCGCGGGTATTGTTGCAAGCTTTTTACCTTGTGTCTTTGGCATATGCGTCATGCCGAGAGGTGAGTGTTTTGTCTTCTGTTGCAGGCGAACCTGATGAAGAGAACAAGACATGAAGCTTTGCAAATATCGTTTCAGTTTAGAGTGCTATACTTATTGAGCAAAGATTCACTATACAGCTTTGCCCACCACCCCCTTTTTCTCTTTTTAAAAAAAAAATTTAGTACCTTAAAAAGCTTTCAATGAGACCTTACCTTTCTTCTTCTGATTCACCACAAATTTACTTTTTAAGCATAATCTACAATCTTTGACATTTTCTCAACATTTTTAAGGACTGAAGTGTTTCCCATTACAAATCAGTATTTCCTGACTTTCCTGTACAAAAGAAGTAACAGTACTTTGTATTTTCATTTAGTATCAGATTTGTTCAGAATTGTGTCAGTGTATTCATGAGTGATTACAGTACTAAATAAAAGAGAAATCAGTTGGTACTGGCGGCTTAGTGTAAAATGCGAAAGCTGAAGTGAAATCATTAGATGAATTTGGCAGCCTCAAACAGAAGAAATTGCATTGTTGATGCAGTTTATTCCATTGGTTGCCGAATTCATTAGCGCTTTCGCTCCGATTTTAGATAAGCCTACTTGGCAGCTCTTTTTATCCAGTGTTTTTGCTGCTTTGTTATCGACAGATATTTGCTTATTTTATGCAAAAAATAATTGGGACATACATAGACATAATAAACCACAGAGTTAGGGTGTGATTTGCAAAGTACCTCCATGTCTAGCAAGTTGCTATAAGTAGGGGGAAATCAAGTTGAGTCTGATTGGCTTACCCTCAAACAGGCACACGGCAATTTGCTTGTCACGTGGTCGCCTAAACGCAGCTACACCATGTCTACCGCGAACCCAGCCTATGAACAGGCAGTAACACACTGGGCTATTGCGAGGGCAGTTTAGAGCCTGCAAGATAGGCGTACAAAGTACACGGTATTGGGTTAACAGTGATGTGGCTTACGTGGCTGTTACCTACCCCAATGGCTAAACTGTAGTTGCCCACTAGGTGGAAGAGAAGGTGATGTGGGGTAGACAGTACCGGAGCGGACACGCAGCTACCACGGTAGCTACCCCGGTAAACAAACGAGCATTTTTTTTAAGAACGTGGATGAAAATTTCATTGAACATGAGGTGCGCTATAACCGCGTGTTCTTCTGGTTAGCAGTTTTGAACGTTTTTTTTTAGGAAAAATTATACTGAATTCAAAATCGGGCCCATGATTCAAATAACCCCCCATATTCCTGCCCACAATAATAAAAAATGGAAATATATGACAAAAAGATCTTTAAAAAAAAACAAAAATTGTCCACGAAAAATATCGCGCGCGATGAGAGCCGGTTGTAAATGTAACAGTTAGCGACTCACGACAGGGGAGACAGGACGCTGTGTGTACAATATCGTCTATGCGGCAAAAAATACACGGAGTGTACGTCTAGTGGGTAGGATAATCATGTCTACTCTGTGGTAGCTGTGTGTCTACCCTGCAAGAAATGGACGGTTTGTACTTTGAAAATATCCATTGTTTTCACTGTGCAAATTGCATTGGATTATCACGAGTCTGTTCACCCTCTTTATTACTAAATCTGTACTTACATGTATTCCAACTTTCCCAGATTCTCGGACAAACCTCTTCATTTACTATTTTCCAATCTAAACTTCCAAAAATTTCCAGGTTGTAATATATCCCCCATGTACCTACATGTACACCCATAAGTTTAAATTTAAATCAAAGGCACCAAAGGTAAATTTTGAGATCGTGCTAAACCAAGCCCACACCTTACCCTTGTATCTTAGATTCAGCTCTGATTGTCACCGTGGAGAGAGGAGCGAAAAAGGGAGGAAAAAAAGAACATAAAACAGATGATCATACATGTAGTACAGCTAAGTTCAGTAAAAGTTGATACTTGTGTGACTTTTTTTAAATAAACACAAAGACTTGAAAATTTGACACATCTGCAATGGCAGAATAAAGTGTATAGGCCTTAACACCCCCCAAAATACCATGTGTGCTACATAATGTAATTTTGGTTGGATTTGGAGGTCAAGTAGCACCCTTCACATATGTTTGCATACAGATCATCAGTGACCTTTAAACTCCACTGTGGTATTAGTGGTATTTGGGGGTTTGGGCCAGGTATGTATTGGCATTGTGGTATTAGTGGGTTTCTTATGAACATTAAAGGTGGGGTGTTTGGATGATAAGAAGTGAAGTCATTTACTTTATAAGTAAAGTACATTAACCCCAATACGCCCAAGACTAACTAAACTCATTGCCAGTCTTAGAAAATGCGATGATGTCATTGCACGAAACACCCCGCACCACAAAAATGTGGCCGCGGCAAGTAATACCAGTCGTGGATTGCCATGCCCAATACAATACACAATACACCACAAGGCATCTTCGATATAGCGGCCGTCTCAAAACAAGGTCAAAGCGCTTTACAAAATAGAGGAGTACAAGAGGGACACTCGTACTTCACCGCGATGCGTAAAATAGTCCCCGACCCGAACATCGTCAGCGATCAATACACATGACCGACGTAAAGGCAACAACTACAACATCCCACAACCCTCCCCCAATACAAGAGAAAACAACCCCACCCCTCCCAACACGCCAGAAACCCCTACACCCTTCCCCAACACCCCGCCAAACACCTCACCCCATCCCCCCACCCAGCCCAGCCAAACTCCAACCGAGCAACACCACCACCAATAAACCCACCGAATACCCAACCAATGCTGCAAACACACCCCACCCCTACACCTTAACACCCCTCAAAATCCATACCAAAATCAAGCAAACAACAAAACCACCCCCCCAAATCAATAACACGGTAAACACGCTCCAATCCCCAACACGCCACTCCCGCCCCAAAAAACCCCGAAAAACCTACCACCTCCACAACACCAAGCAACACCCTAACCCCATCCCGAAAACAGCATGCAATGCACCTCCCACAACATGCAACCCCACCCCCCCGACGCCTCTACACCAAAACCTGCAACAAACATCACCCAACACCTGCAAACACAACACCCCCTCCCCAAACTCAGACGTACCGTTTCAGAGATACAGCAATATTGCATATTTAATTAGCTTAATTTGCATACCTACGCCAAATATATCACATTACTTCAGATGCAAAAAAAGATGGCCCCATGATATTCTTTCATGCAGCGCAGGAATTTTGCGTAGCAGATTGTACCGTTGAAAAATATAGCAATCGCTTGATTTTGCATATTTAATTAGCTCATTTGATACCGTCAATTTGCCCGAAATATGCCAAAATCTAATCAGGTTGAGAACTTTTCAGCCCGCTTCTTTACACCAAGTTACCTCATTCTACCACCGTACAGAAACTCCAGAAAACTTGTACAAAGGCATGCAGGAACATTTCATAAATTATGCCCAAATAGATACTCTTAAATTAGCTATTTTATGCCCAAAATCTAATCAGTCAAGAATCATCAACCCCGCTTCTTTCCACCAAGTTGCATCATGCTCGCCCTTACGGAACTCCAAGATATATCGTCGTGTTCCACATGGGTTAACATTGTTTATCACGGACGGTCACGGCACGGGCCACGGCCCCACGAGGACGAACGGACGGACGCTGCTCATTTCATAGGCCCGTTCGAAACGGTCGGCGGGGACAATTAACTTAGCCTAACTAAAAACATAGTAATACCAACAGGTATTGTAAAAGTGAACCACATGAGATAAGTACTTAACATCGAACTATAAAATAAAAAGAATAAAAAAAAACTCCCCAATTTTAGACAGTGCCATTGGTTTATTAATTAAAAAAAACTAATTTAAGCACACGTGATCACCTCTTAGGAAATAGATGAAATTTTAGAGCTTTCTTTAAGAAAAGTAACAATGGACGTGGTTTAGCAGTGGCGAACAGAGTAGATAGGAAAGAGTTCCATAGGCTACGGGGCCGCAGTGCTGAAAGCCCGTCACCCACTGCCATTTTTGTGCGGGAAACAGTGGGGAGCGTCTTGTCATCTGCAGATAGCAATCCTGGCCTGCCAGAATATACAAAAGAGGATTCGGACAAGTAGAGGCAATTTCCGGAAATGCCTGTAGGTAAGAAGCATAAGCTTAAAGACAACACGCTCACTTCTAATTGGTAGCCAATGCGAGTTCTTTAAGGAGTGGTGTGGCTGGTGGCCTTATATCAGATTCCGACACCAGCGGCTGCTCTCTTCTGCAACATCTGAAGTTTACTCCGATCTCTGCCGACTCCATACACAGTGAATTGGCCTAGCATGCGAGATTTACAACTCAGTGGCCACGTACAGAGATGGAGACAACTATCACATGTGATTAAAGCGGCGGTAGTGGATCCGGTAATATTGCGAAGGTGGAGGTAACAGACTTAATGATGACCCTTTACATGTTCCCAAGTCCATAGAAATTCTGTCCTCATGCAAACGACAAATCCCTAGGCTTTTTCTAATTGCCCGGCGGACTGGGGGGAACCATCCACTGTCCCGACACCTCCCTGATGGTAAATATATTTGAGGACTTCTTGTAATAGGAGTGAAATGCAATTGAAAAATTCTTGTCTTTTCATAATTTCAATTTGGAGTTTTGTACAGCTGCATCCACTCATATGATTTCATTTCAATACAAAGAGAGAGTCTTTGACAGCCATGTTTGGCACATCACCATCCATCTTAGGATCAAATGTCAAATTAGGCTGCACATGGGAATGGGGCACCGGGGGCTCTGGAGTTAGAATCCCACCCAAGATGGTACGCATCTTCTTTAGCTTAATGTCCCCTTTACTCCCTTCCCTTCCTCCGGGAGATAGGCTACATATGTAGATGTAGAATGAGAACAGTGTAGGATTAAGGAGTTTGGATAGGGAGATTGATTATTAAGGCAGGCAGACACAAAAGTGTCCATGCAGGGGTCGGGGCGGGCCTACGAAGCCTGGATATCTAGTCTTTGAAGAATAAATTAAAAGCCCTGCCCCAATTAACCCTAACATGACACACGTTACACCTGGGAAAGCGTCCCACCGGAAATATTCAGTAAAACATAGTTCGCTCCTGGTGTCTCACTGGCAAGTGCAAAATTTGTGCTTAAAACTGCCGGTGGGACGTTTAACCTCCAGCAAAAAAATGTGCAGTAATGAAGTCTCACCAGCAGTTAGCAGCAATGGGTCTCCGTATGCACATAAGCAGCACGTTGTTTTCCGTCATCTCCTGAGGGGGAAAAGTGGCCTACGGATTGTGCCGCAATTCGTTTTACACTGAAAGTACTTTCGGTTCGCCAATGAACCTTGTGCACAGCTGTCAAATTCGGAAGGGTCCAGTTACACTATAATTTCAGGGAGAAAAAAAGAGGCCCGGAAAAGTTACTTTGGGAGGAAAATATTGCATGGTGGGATGGGGTAAATTTGGCCGCTCTATACAGAATGTCCCCCAAAAAACGACTACAATCAACAGATGAATTCTTCTTGAGCCATAAAGACTTAAGTTCATGAATCCAACTGGACTTTAACTTTCGTTTTTTAGGAATGTTCCAGCTTTCATGAGATTTGTAGTTGGTGTAATTTTGGGGGTGTGGCGTAGGAGTTACTGGGCCATTTACCTGAGACCACTTGAAAAAACCTCGTTGGGCCAGTTTCAGCTAATCCTGATATAAAACCTAATGCCATGAAAATCAACTCAAGACATTCTTTATTGAAAAATTCAAATAAAAAAATAGGTATAAATGGCTGCTTCTTGAAATTAACATATTTATAACATTATAACTGTATAATGTCGCAATTGCCACTAAATACCATGAAGCATTAGGAAATTCAATTCCAAAACAGTCTTGTTGTATCAGCTTTACTTCGGGGACTGTTCAGAAGAAGATAAAAAAACACCCTTGTTGAAAGTAAACTGAAACATCAACACCAACCACCACCATGTCTTTATGTTACTTTTTATGCAAAACCCCACACCCCCCAAACCCCGCAAAGCCCCACCCCCTTCCCCAACACCCGCAACCCCACCCCTCCCCAACAGCCCAAACTCCCCAACACCGCCGCAACACCCCCCCCATCACCCCACCTCATCCCCAACACTCTGCAACACCCCCCACCCAAAAACCCCCCTTTTTTTTGCTTTTATTATGTTCCCTCCCTGGCATCTTGCAGGCAAGGGGGTTTGGGAATAAGGGAAGGGTAAATTGTCCCCCACATTAGGGGCATTGTACACACACATTTGTCCCCACAGAGACTTGTGGATGTTCCATTAGTTTCAGCAGCTGCGATCATTTCCCAAACTTTTCCATGAACTTTCATTATTATTGTCCCCCAGAGAGTGTTTGCCCTCCCCATTTCCCTCAGAGCATAACTTTCTGGTGCTTTCATTGTTGGAAAATAATATATTGATTGTCAATAATGCATAAATACATTCACTTCCACTGCATGAGCTTACAGTATTCCTTTGTTTGAAAAAACTGAAAACCGTTCAATCCGAATTATCATAACATTATTGCTACACGCCTATCCTTTAGTTTCTTGAACCTTCAAGTGAAACTGGCCCATGGTATTTTATCCTTGGTGTTCAATTGATATATCTCCAGTTAGGGCCATCAAATTGAATGGAATAAAAGCAAGATTTAGCTTAGGATCTTGTCTAACATAAAGTCAAAATATTCTTCCAAGAAATTCACAGCTTATAGTTTTTTTATAATTTTCGTTTTATTGTATAGTTCCTTTAAATTGGGACAGTCTGGTACATCAAAGCCAAACATGTCTCACAGCAATAGCAGGCAGTTTCCTTTTTGGTGATCTCCCAGGGGAAAACAGCCCACTGGCTTACTGATTCCCTTTTCATGATCTCCGAGGGGACAGCAGCCCACTGGCTTAAAAATGGACAGGATATTTTTTTTTGAGGATATGAATTTCTCTCAAATTTTCATTGGAATCGGCTGTAGACCAACTAGCGAGAACATTTCGAAGGTTATTGGACAAACAAGTATGAAACGAAAACCACCAACCTTGTTTTGAACTTTCACAAGAAAACTAAAGGCTATGGTTGAGATGAAAGGTTGCATAGACCTGATTCCTAATCCCCACACCCCCACATATGGGTATTGCCACCAATTATAACATCGCAATTTGAACAAAAAATAATTAAGTTATGGTCCAAAATCATATCCATTTTGGATTTTTTCAATGGGCAGACCCTTGTTTTCCTTCGCACTTTTTTAAATTTTTTTCCTTCAAAGTGGGATCAGGGTGATTAAAGTCATCAAATGATCTTAAACATTGACCTTCTATAGCCACCTCTACTTCCACTGCAGTGCAAATGCAGTGCCGATATATGATCACTTTTTTGCTTCAATTTGATGCACCGCACTGCAATTTTAGGGGCATTGGACTTATCCAGAAAAGACAAAAGAATTTTCAAGGTTCCGTTCATACCTCACTGCACAGTGCAGTACAGAGCAGTACCAATATATCAATCACTTGCTGCAGCAACTCAACGTACCTGCTGCAGCTGCAGAACAAATAAATTTAACTCGGTTGCCGTACCGCAAGCCAGTATACTGGACAGAGACCGTATTCGAGCACTGCAACTACCCCCCGCAACGCACTTGCAGCTTAGTAATTAAAACGACCTTTCACTAGAGTACAGATCTTTGGCAAACGGACCTAATGGTGGCGGCGTGGTGTTGCAGTAACTGCACTGCAATGGACAACTGCTTTCCAGCCACGCAAGTTTGGCAAAGCACAGCACTGCAGTGAACTTTGAAGTCTGAACTTGATCGCGGAACTCTATCCATCAACTGCGCCAGTTTGACGGATAGAGACGGCGAATTATGAGAGTGTAAATTCGGGAGGCCCCCCCCAGGCGCGTTGCAAGAAAAATTTACGATGGACTTTGATTGTAAATTAGTTTTTCTCCTCCAGTCGACTGGGCACGTGCAAAGACTGTCTTTAAGGCCGCCAAGATTTCCTGAGGAGGGCGCCCTCAATTTCCAAAAAAATTGTGTTTTTTGCATGTACATACTGCGTGTCCTGTATCATATACTAATCACTGTGTGAAATTGCTAGCTTAAAATTAAATCGAATTTCCTTCATATAGAAAATGTACAACTTTGTTTATAAAATTCCGATCCGAATGTTTTGTTTATACACGTATCCTATGGGACGTAATACTACACATAAGGTTTACTGCATCAAAACGAACAATTCGATTCCAATTTCATCTCAATTTCTGAATTGTGCATTGTAGGTTACTATCTTTAGTTCTAGTTAACTATTTTCATTATTCCAACAAAAAAAAATATTTCGAAATCTCTGAGTCAGACTTTTAAGGCAAGCTTTCAGATCGATGAACTTTAAAAAATTATTAGGATTAACCGGTCCATGTTTTTGGTTTAAAACTTTCCGCCCATTTCTGGTAGATTTAGACTACAACCCATCGAATGTTGTGGTTTATCAGCTTTGCCCACGGCACCCTCTACCACACCCAAACATACCAATAAAACAAGTTTCCCCCCCCACTTAACCATGTTTGATCCGGGATCCAGTTCAGAAATGAAACTGGCTTACCTCGCATAAATGAGTAAAAAAACAGCCTCACAAACCAACCAACTTTCTTTCTGCTTTTTCGCATTCTTTACATTTCCGGAATACATGTTTAATAACTGGAATTTTTTTAATTTTCAATAACAAGTCAAAAAAGAGTTGGCAATCGCGAATCGAAAGTGTCTTCACTCAAAACCATAACAAACAAAATCGGTGGATGGCATGCACTTTGACCCTTGCTTGTAAACACTGCCAAGCACTTTTTTGCGATAATTATTTTTTGCGATTTTTAAGGTTGTTCCATTTAGTGTAATGTTTAATTTAGGTTTAAACAGAAGAATCTAAACCACATATACTCATTCCATGGGTTTTTTTAAATTTGCCTTTATAGTGTTCTGAGGCTAACCTAAAAAAAGTGAAAAAAAAAACCTCGCACCATTCCTTCCCCTGTACGGCTTGCCGACTGTGTACACACCACATTAAATTTCTTACTCCGCTAAACAAAGTATATCTTCATTTAATCGCGTATAGAGATAATAAGCCCCCACCAAAGAAACAGTTATACAATGCAATATTAAAATAACTCAGTTCATAAGAGAGCAATATTTGAGTTGTTTTAATTTGAAAAGCATGAGAATAAGAAGTTAAAACTTGGTAAGCGTATAAAATTTGGACATTGGGGTTTCGGCTCAGCGAGAGGTCAAGGATCTATCTGACCTCGGGTCCAGCATTAGGGTTGTGACCTAATGGGTAATGACGTTCCCGGGTATTCGTTATGATTTTCGGGCGGTACCCGGGTACCCGAAACTCCTGAGTGCAAAATTCGCACCAAGCTTAGAAGAAAAAAAATCTCCCTGACAATACATACCTTTCAAATATTCCATTGTTTTTGAAGTTAACAGCGAATGAAAACACACCTGTTCTAAGTAATTCATAAGAAGAAATCTTTAGTACTACAAAAATGGTATGTGTGTACTTTTATTTAAACTTCTTTCATCCTAAACGCCATCATAACGTAAAAAACGGATCGCTGGAACACGAAGGTTCCGCCTGAACAAAGCGGCTGAGATTGACGTAAACACAGCCCGTGGTTTACAGCTATTACACTTACGCCGACCTAAACAACCACGCGCGTGAATGGAATTTTCAATCAAGGAGTGTGGAAGCGGTAATACAGCGGCAACAACTTTCACAAGCGATAAATATCAACGTTGGCATCAATATGGGTTATAAATAATGGATATATGTTTTCATTCAGGAGTAATATTGTTAGTGGAACTCGTGAGGTAGTAAAAGAAATGTAAAATTTAAACTTATCTTTTTTAAAAGTGGAAGGTGAGGCGCAAAAAGATCCCCCCCAAACTCCATCGATAAATTCTGTCCCGGGGAAGACGTAAACGGGCGGGTTACCCGGAAATGTCACGCCCTAGTCAGCATCCGTTATTTGTCAACAAGCACGAATCGCCTGGGTAAACATCACTGGAACATGAGAAATTTTAGGTTTTTTCAACATTATCGTCTACTTTTTAAGTTACCCTGCCATCTGTGTCAAAATGTCTGGTTAAGTGTGATTTTGTTATATCAGGGACAATTTCGTAAATGGTAAGATGATGAAAAATGGGAATTGAAAACATTGTCAACAAGGATCCATGTGACATGATTGTATAACGCGTAAAAAGCTAGTCAATGCCAGTATTTCACACTCATTTTTTCCCAAGAGTCGAAGACCCTTAGGTCATATTGCAAAGGATTCAAATGAAAAATGAACGGGTCAAAATTGTCTTTTTGAAAATTTGGAGTGTCAAAATGTTGTTCCGTTGTTTTTAACCGCGGGTTTAACGGAGCCGAAGACCTGTGCCTTAACCGCAGGCTTTACTCTCTATAATTAAAGCTTTAATTTGTAAACAATGGCATGGCCCTTTAATTGTAAATGAGGAATGACCCTTTAATTATGATGGAATGACCCTTAATTCATAAATGATGAGAATGGAATGACTTTAATTCGTAAAGGAACTGAAGACCCTTTAATTGGCAAAGCATGACCCTTTAATTGGTAAATGAAGGAATGACCCTTTATTGGTTAAATGAAGAATGACCCTTTAATTGGTAAATAAATGAATGACCCTAATTGGTAAATGAAGGAATGACCCTTTAATTGGGAAATTGAAGGAATGACCGCTTTAAATTGGTACATGAAAGATAACGCTTTAAATTTAAATGGTATACATATCATATAGAACAAGGAATGGTCCCGTCTGTATCCCCTAAACTTTCCTTGGCCCAGCCAAGGCAGCCATTTTTACACAATCTAACCTAACCTAACCTTTGATTCAGTACACTAAGTATTGGGAAGACCATAGAATACTCCGTACTGTCCCCCCCAAAAACAAAACACACTTTAGCCAGCCTAACAGCGGGACAACTGGCAGTGGAAATGCTACAGTTGTTTTGTATTGTACTACAAGAACACACTCGCACCCGAGCCCCGTTGCACTGAGCTGAGAGACTCGGCGCGGTGACCGTCGAATATTCATCACTACTGACGGCTAGTCTGGCTCCTACTGGGGAATATTAAGTACAACATCCACAGACAGCGATTTTTTGTTCAAATCTAACTTACGTCTCTAATCGCCTCTGGCGTCCCACTAGAATGTTTCTTGAAAAGACAGTTTATTTCATTCATTATCGTCCGGCTTCAGCGACACGACGCCATTTTATCTACATCAATTTTTCAGCGTGATTCATACCGTCCCAGTGTTTCTATTCAAACTATATTTAGCTATTTTTTCACAAAAACAGGGCGCAATCACTTGTTTGGACTTGCTACAATGCCCCCCCAATTTTCCCTTGTTTTTGGGCTGCCAATGATTTTCACGGAACTTAGCATATCAGAGGTTATTGGGGGGGGGGGTTTGGACTCAGAATTTCCTAAAATTTCTTTTAAAAAAACAACCTGACTGCACAATTATGCTTCAAGACTGATGCACGTCTCGATCACCTTGTCCAAGTACGTGTTAATACAGACATATGGGACAATATTTTTCTTGTAGAAAAATCCCCACCTCTCCCCCTGCAGCCATATAAAAAAATCCCAATTCATTTAATTTGGTTTCCCACGGAGGTGCAAAGTCAAGAGGTCACCAGTAGGCCATCAAGGGTTGTGTACGTCAATGTAAGAGGGTCGTCGAGTGCCCCCAAATTGTGTAAACACGTTTCAATACGGAATAAATCACAATCTCACCCCCTCATAGTGTGCGTTGTGTAATGTATCAATTGATTCCGTCACCATGCACTGAATTCCCCTGCATGATGGGCGGCTACTATAATATGAGCATGCCCATAGCATACATCTAAGTCACCGTTGCATTCATGCTGAATAATGCATGAATGCACAATGTAAATTATCAGTGACAGCAGGGTGAACGTTATCGATTCTGAGTTGGGTAAACTGTGAGTGATTGACGCTTCACCACTTCAATTAACTAATGCTTCATCAAATCAATATAATAGCGCTCTCCCCTTCTCATTTCCTTTGCATTCCATCAGACCAACCCAGAATTCCATTTCAATCGTATGGATCGGCATCAAGCAGATCAACAATAGATTTAATTGCGATCACCTAGTAATCGTATTTTGTCAATATTGTGATGCTACCCTTTAAGTAACTTATGACTTGCGTTTGGAAATTAGTATTGGGAAACTTTCAAAGCCACTTCATTGATTCTTGAAACCGTTGATTGCAAAGGCCGCGAATCAAATGACTTGTGACTACGGGAACTTAGAGTATTGGGAAAGGAAATCCGACTTGGCCGACTTTGAGATGCTTAAAAAGCCGCTGGTCAAAATGACGCTCGGCAATTTTTTTTCGCGGATCAGAATGAAAAGTCAGAGTCAATGAGCGTAACCTCGGGTCACTTAAATCCCGGCCCTAGACGCATATCGCTCATCGTAAATATAACAGGGGCGCTCCACCGCAAAGCATGATGGGATCGAAAAAGGGTCCAAACACGAACCCTGAGTGTCTATCTACGTCGCCGCTGTGTTTACGCTAGAAACCACGCCTGTATAGGAGTCGGCCATCCTCTCAGCGTGCCCTTCCAAATCCTATCAAATTCACAATTTTGATTCACGAGAATAGATTGTCAGTTATAATTTAAATACAATTTATATTCACAAATGAGCCCCAAATTAGGGAATATTGCTCTCGATCTAGCTATTTATTACTTTTTCCGGGAGAATTCCTACGCGATACCATGATGACATCTTTTATTTTGATTGGCTTGGCCTCGCCTATATCATGATATCGGGTACTAATGCACAATAATTTGCGAAAGTGGGGGCCCTATCTAAAGCCCTTTTTCAGAATTTACCCAGAACAAGGAACAGTATCACCACACCACCACAAGCTACACGACAATAAAAGACCAATATTCCCATTCCAATATCAGCTAATATCACGTGATCAGCCCCATATTAACCCAGAAAACCGAGTCTTTTCTGTTGGCGATCCTTCTCTTTTTCGGACCTGATACTCGCCTAGTTTTCTATAATTTGGATATCTGCAAGTTGTTTAAAAAATCTATTGAACAATATTGTTCGAGCCTATAATACCCTTTTTAATTAAACGATAGCTTTGGACGGTGCATTGCCTTGGGTATAACACAACCCTAAATGTTTCTTTTATTTTTTCGCCTGAACAGTGACTTTAAGTTATTGCCGGCTTATGCTAAATATTAATTACTAGGCCTACGATTGTTTACACGTTAACAAATCCTTAAGTCCTAATGTTTCCAAATTACTTTTAGCTACTTTTATTTACATAAACCGGGCATATACAATGACGAAAGACCCACAATAAATCCCATCAGGCTACCAGCCTATAGGCTTATGCTTGCAAAATACGCCAGATGAACTTCTTAAAAGTTTTTACACGAATAAAATTACCATATCTCTTCAGGATACTCCGATCATTATTACAACCAAGGACAGCACAAGGTCGCCATAACATGATAAAAAGTCCTAAATTAGTTTAAAAAAAGAGCAAGATTTTACCTTCGCCGGCAAATGATGTCATGTGTCAATGTAGAGTGATGGGTAAAACACTTCGAAAATACCCCGGAAAATAACGCCAAGATGAGCGTCAATTAAAAGTTGCTAACAATAAAAAAATACCCTCATATTCCCTTTCAGATATCTCCCGCTCATATAACATCAAACAAGGCGAAATGATCGCCACTTGGGTGATAAAGGTCCTAAAAGTAGTTGAAAGAGTAAGACTTTTAAGCATTCGCCAAGCAGATTACGCGTATTTCGTCTATTTAAACAACGTAAACGGCTGGGAAAGTGACAGCAGCCGCGTGCGGCCGCTCTGTGCCCCTTTTTCGGCCCCATGATTCATTGCGGTTCCGATTAGCGATAAACCTTATGGTGTGTTCGCTGTGTTAGAGGGTTGACCTCTACACAGATTCGATCTGTGTACATTTAGACTACAAGGCGGTAAAGGTGGCACACGTCCTCTTGTTCCTCCAAACGATTATGAGATTACTACTGCTAATCGCCGACCACAGTTTAATCGATCAACCACGTGATCATTCCTGACTATTGCGTCCATCTAATGGGAGTCTATCACAATAAAACACACAACAACCCCCGGATCGCACTTTGCATTGATAGAAGTTGTACACATTTGCAATTTATATCCACAGTATACAAAAAAAAAATCAAAACATTTTCAAACTTTAGTACCACATATTTTCCTTATCTGTCAGCATTGGATAGGCCTACAGGTCGCAAACTGTTTTGTCGGAACAGAGAAGATGTGAGGAGTTAATAATGACCCGAATTTTTACAAATTAGTCCTGAGATTTTTTTCCTGAACCCTCGACATTTTTCTTGTAATACAATAATTACAACATTTGTTCAACATTTCATATGATGTTTTCAGGATATCTTAAATATTTTGGTTAACATTTTTAGCAAAGATTTCCTTGACAGCCTGATCATAAAAAACATGAAGAGGTTTTAAGAACTTTTCTACCAAGATTTATGAAAGCAATTTCGGGGAGAGGCCAGTCGGAACTCCGTTGTATTGTTGTGTATTGCATATACTGAGTCCAATTAAATGTTCTTTTTTTTAACACGCTATCCACCGTCGTTGGATGTTATGTACATTCGCATGTATTCTGTTAAGCCTTTATTATAAGGTTTTGTGTTTGTTGTTTTTCAATAGCCATCATTCCTATTTGAACTGCGTCACTGACTGTTGCCAAAGCACTGGTGTAAAGAACATGCTAATGAAAAATTGGTATTGATTTCTTGACAATTGATCTGCGCCGAGGACCGGAAGGTGATGCCTAGGGCTGGTATCGACAAGGCTGTTGTCGACAAGGTTGGCGACAATGCACTTCTCCTGGCATGGTGACAACCATTGAAATTTTAAAAAAAAAGGTCGACAACACATATTCATGAGGAGCCTATCACTTTTGTAACCAATCTATTCCGTAATCACATAATTGTAATTCCAACTGCCTATTGACTTTATGGAATCTGAAATTTAACCATATTTTTAACTGTCACACCCCAGTAACCTGTTTCATATTCTAGCAACATCTGTTAAAATGTGTTATATTATCATTAATAATAGCCCAATGACCTCCAGAAGTTGTGCCCACTTTTGCGTAGAAATTTTTCAATAAGTTCCCAACAACCTCCCAATGGGCCAGCTAGCAAGTGGTGATTTAACAGTGAGTTAATTTGTTTTCCATACAATTACAAGTGCTCAATCTAAACCTTTGTGTGCTTAAAGTAGGTGTCCGAATGATTTTTTAGAAGTTGTTTTTTTTGTAGGCTTTTATTTTTTTAATGAAAGACCTGTCAAACGAAACCAAATTGACACCAAAATTATTTCGAATGGGTAAGCGGTTTGTGGAGTTAGGGCATTTTAAGGTGCTCACAATCGTATTTTTTTGTCTTTTTGGTAAAAGTGTAAAAAGGCCGTATTGAGATTAATTACTCAAATTCACTTCAGAGCGGGTAATGATGAATAGTTTTTATGTGTAGTTTCTACTTTGTTCTGATAAAATACCAAGGTTCATGAAGAGTGGACCAATCGTGGGGAGTTCAGGCTTTTCGATTTGCCAGTCGCCTATTTTTTGATTAACCCACGAATGCATTGCGGCATATGTTCCCAGGTGGAAATTCAACTTGTACAAACCCTATGTTAGTTATTACAGAAAATACCAATTTATATGGCTTTTTGAAATGCCCATTATATTAATTTTCTATCAAGCGTGAGAACGAATTTGTTATATTATTCATTATAGATGCTTAAAGCATTTCCTGAAAAAAAATTACCGAACGTTCTTCAAGCTTAGGGTTATGTGCATATTATTACCATATTAGGAAAACATATAAGCCAATACCATTATGGATTATAAGTGTGTGTATATTGGCGGGTTTTTGCTTCACAAGTACTTCAAAAAGCATAGAAAATAACTGACAAAAAGTAGTTTCTACTAGACTGTCTAAAAATTGACTAGTACGTGGACATTTTTCACTCCATTAATATGTGTTATTCCATTGTTATATGGGGAAATTACATAATAACCCCATGATAATGACATCTGTACGAACCACTCAATTATGAGGAAGTTGCAGCATTGTTTTGCTTTATTCAAAGAATTCTATTTTTGTATAGACCATTAATATCATTAAATAAAACCAAAACTAACAGGTCCTAATGAAAGCCTGTAAATTATTCAATAAATACATCGGGTTCTTCCCTGCCATGCGCAAACAACCGTGCAAATACCCCTTTGGGATTTCACATGCTTATTTAGGTCATTAAATTTTGTCCCATGCTCTTGAAAAGCTGTGAAGAATGCAAAATAAGGATTGTGCAGGGAGTTTGTACACTGGATATGTCACGATGTAAAGAGTTTCAAATGAATCAAATTTGTTTGGTTTAATTTTTTTTTAAATTATGTTAACAATTGTAAGGTTGAATTTAAAATATTGGACATTGAATAAGTTTAATAGCATGAAGTAGGGCCTACAGACATGAAGAGGTCATCATATCAAACAGGACTGATGAGATCTTGGCTAAGGCACCATGCAAAAAGTAAAGGTAGGTCAGGTCTTTAAGTGTGTGTGGGTGTGTGTGTGTGGGTGTGTGTGTGGGTGGGTGGGTGTGGGTATGCATGTGCTTGTATGTGTGTGCATGGGTCCCGGGGTATGGGTGCATGTGTGTGTATGCAGGAAAGGTGAAATAGTGATTGAGTGTGTGCATGGGTGTGCAGGATGTGGAAGTATGCATGGGTGTGCATACAGTCTAGTATGTGCATGGGCATGTGTGTAAATAAATAAAAAAAAAAAAAAAATTACAATCATTATCCAGCCGACGTCCTCATACACACAGCATATTCAGATTTTACTAGTCTTGCATCAACAAGCTTAGGGCAGGCCAGGAATATATGGACAAAGTACATGTAAATTGCAATTTTTTTTTTTTTTTTTTTTTACTGGATATGTAAAGAGTTTCAAATGAATCAAATTTGTTTAATTTGTGTTAACAATTGTAAGGTTGAATTTAAAATATTGGACATTGAATAAGTTTAATAGCATGAAGTAGGGCCTACAGACATGAAGAGGTCATCATATCAAACAGGACTGATGAGATCTTGGCTAAGGCACCATGCAAAAAGTAAAGGTAGGTCAGGTCTTTAAGTGTGTGTGGGTGTGTGTGTGTGTGTGTGTGTGTGTGGGTGGGTGTGGGTATGCATGTGCTTGTATGTGTGTGCATGGGTCCCGGGGCCGGGGTATAACTATGGGTGCATGTGTGTGTAAGCAGGAAAGGTGAAATAGTGATTGAGTGTGTGCATGGGTGTGCAGGATGTGGAAGTACAACTGTATGCATGGGTGTGCATACAGTCTAGTATGTGCATGGGCATGTGTGTAAATAAATAAAAAAAAAAATTACAATCATTATCCAGCCGACGTCCTCATACACACAGCATATTCAAGATTTTTACTAGTCTTGCAGATCAACAAGCTTAGGGCAGGCCAGAGGAATATAGGGACAGAGTCAGAGTACATGAAATTTCAATGGGAAGGTTTAGAATATCACTGAAATCTAAGAAATATCAGATAGAAAGACATTATATTTACTAGCGCTAAAAATTATTTATTTTTTAAGGCAAAACATGAAACCCGCCTTTGAAAGAAAAATGAAATAACAAAAAGTACAGCAACGGCGACGTTAGCTACCGCCTGCACGCCCGACACGGCATTTCATGCACTGATCTGTGCGTCTGAACCTGTACTACGTAGCGTTCATTTCTATACCAGGCAGGATCTGTTATGCCGTTACACATGGAAATGCAAGCAAATTCGTCAATTTTATCATGAACTTCACCTCTATTTTCATGTCAAGACGACTTTAAACAAATTAATATTACACTATAAATCTGCCTACCACGCTCATACTATTAGTGATAATAATGAGAAACTTTCACTGAGCGCTGTTTGGGAAAAGTACGAGACCACACATCCCATATTGCATACATCGCAAGACGTATCACTGTATTCGATGCATAGTTACCGGGGCTCACCCACGTTTGTCACTCTCGCGGCATCTGGCAATCTCTAGTGCGATTGGCCAAGCGCAGTTCTATTGAAAAGCGTGGAGAATGTATGGAAAATATGGGGGGACAAAATGTTAAAATCGCCCCGGATTATCGAACCTCTGACTCACAATGATCAATTTACAAAAAAATTAGCATAGAGGACAGAGTTTCTAACGGATATGATATGATTGTTCGGGTATGGAAAGCCATAAATAGAAATCAGTGAATTTTTTAATAAAATTAAAAAAAATACTTTACGTTATGCTAGGGAAAGCTTGACAAATGCGCTAATAAATAACTTGAAAAGTGTGTACTAAATAATTATAAACACGAAAAGTGACCTTCTTGGTTTTATCCGGGTACGATTTGCCGAAGAAAAATGAAGTGAAGGACAAAAAACGGGGGACCCATGCACAGCGAGTGTAGGGTTTCGCGGTAGGAATAGTACTACGTGGTGAGTGACCGAATCAAACCATCCAAAATGTTTTAATTGGGACTTGGTCTCATTTTTTTCTATTATCTTTATTAGATTTCATCCTTATGAGTTATATCATGAAATTTGAGTTTTTGGAAACCATATTGATCATAGACTCAATAATAGAGCGATTTTTAAAAAGTTATTTTTTCGTGATTGACCAACTACTTCATTAGCGCCAAAATTATTGTGTAAGTGACGGCTCGACGCGTGTGTTGGCCCCCGGACACCCATATAAAGTATAATAAAAAACAAAATTGAGAATGGCATTCCAAAAGATTGAAAAAATTTTGTCGACCAATTGTCGGTATCGGGTTTTATGATACCAACACTGGTAAACTGAAAAACGTAGAATTTGGGCAAATGGTATGAATTTTAGTCACTCACAATAATGAGGAATTATTGTTACTCCTACAATTTCAGAACAAAATTCAGAAACAAAAATCAGACACCAATTCACACACTTGCACACCACCAAAAAATCGGCATTGTATGAAAAGACATGGGTACTGAATCAACAGGATTATAGATTGAGGTTTGGCACAATATTAGGACAAGTAGATTACAATACTTGAGTTTGTGTAATATCCATTAGCAGCACGTTATGTTGTTTATCATTGGCTCTTTGTAATTATTGATTTTGTTTCTGGGTGGCAAATCAATTAACTTGGGTGGGCAAAGTGTATGAATGTAGGTCTGAATTTAAGCTAATTACCTTCATACAGCCTTTCCAGATTCAGACTTTGCCCCTAATTCAGACAATTTCAGTTACACCAGTGCAACATGTCGACCATGTCAAAGAAAACACAAAACCGATACCAGTCTAGTTAGTCCCATGCAACCGAAATAATCCGAGCAAACCAGACGCATCCTTTAATCGGAAATTTGAAGTTTTCGTTATGGACCCCACGCTCTATTTTAGGTTGGCAGAAGAGGTACTTAAAAAGTGTAGCAGCAAATTTTACTGAATCACATCCAACTCAGAGAAAAAGGTTGTTGCTTAAGTCCTTATAATACAAATCTCAACAGTGATTTGCAATAAAAAAGGCTAGAAATAAACAAAATATAAATAGCAATTTGCTTTCACATGTTGAGTAATGGCGCTGTAGGCCGCGGTCGTCACTGTTGTGGAACTTACAATTATATTGTGGAAGGATTTCCCCTGATTTTGTATCTCAGAATATCATTATGGATTTTATGCATCTATTATGATAAAAGACCTTTGTTTTTTGACAGGTAAGTGGGTGCTCTTGTTGACCCAGCGCGGATTATATTTAAACAATTGTAGTAGATCCGAAAAACGGAGAATATTTGCGAAACCTTTTTGCTTGGCAGCCTATTCATTTTACACACATTGCACTGCTAAGGTTATTGTATACGGAAGTGCTTCTAACGTGTTGCGAGTATGCCCAATTAAAAACTTTCATCAGTTAGAAAGTTTCCTTTTACTAAGTCTAGTGAGCCAGCACCGCTCCAGTAATTGGCAGAACAGTAGGACGTGTGCTACCTTTCACCGCCTTGTTTAGACTTCTAAAAACCCGAAATTGGCAGTGGCATTTACAGTTAGAATATTAGAAACACGTCTCAAGTAAGGAACCTTTTGACTAAGCCAGCAATGCCATGTGGCAAGCGGCCTCCCGGAGATTTGAATTTTGCCATTTCATTTTTCAGAGATTTGGCAATTAAAAAATTGACTGGTCAAAATTGATTGTAATTTTTCCCATAAGGCGGATTGACTTGCATTTAAACGGTTGTTATGCTTCTGAAGTCGAGCTCTTCTCTAAACGATTACTTTTGAAATATCTGAATACAGCATTTTATCTTTCTGTTCCTCGTCCTAGCCCAAGCGGTGCTGGGGGAGCCCAAGCCGGCTCACGTCACACCTTGACTTTGACCGAAATGAACAATTACCAAGTGCCACCAATCACATGCTTTTTTTCAATTGCGAATTGACGGATTTCTTTCTTTTCTTTTTTCCTCGTTTCCTCCTCCTCCTCCTTGTCGTTAAGGTATCTTCCTCTAATGCCCTCCGTAGACATACTTTTCACCCTGTGGTATGTCGACCCATGATTATTGTACTTAAACCCTCCCTCTGGAGGATTTCCTCCTTAAAACGGCTAATACGGTCGAAGAAATCGGTGTTTGCACTTCGTACATCATCAAGTCACATCTGGCTCCATCTGGTAAGTCACGTGACTTTACAATGTCCTGAAAAAATAGGGCAGGAGGCACTTAAGCGAGAGGACCGACATGATGGTCAAGCTCACTCACCCGAATATATCCCGCGTCGTCTCGGCAACTGAGTGCGCGCGCATCATGCAGTTGCCTGGTATTTTCCCGCGGAAATCAATTTGTTTAGCCGCTGAAAATTCATACAGGTAGGCAGTGTGAGTGCTGGTTTCCCTTTTGCAACTTGCTGGTCCCTTGAATAATATAAAATGAAGTTTATATTGATTCAAATACACCTTAATCAATGTCCAATTGGTACCTCGAAATTTATTAAAATTCCGCCAGCTTGGCATTTTACGAGGCACCAATTCCATGTAAATGCTCCTTTGTACAGAACCGTTTATTGCGAGAGATTACACATATTAAAAGCTTAAAAATAATATAAGCTAGTTTTCTGGTTATAAACCATATTACCACCTTCAAACATACCAATGACCGTTATTACAATGAACCAATTTTGTCTAATGTATTCGTTTTCCGGTATGACGCCTTGAAAAGGAGGTGAAAATCTCCTGAAAAACTCAATTTGTCACCCGCCGCGCGCCCCCTGATCCACGCAAACTGCCCCATGGATCGAACGCACCAGCTTGACCGCAATACC
>JAMKCH010003089.1:0-37527 GCA_023653785.1 Ophioderma brevispina
CGCAAATTGTTAACTTACATGTAGTGTGAAGATATATCAGAAAAAAAAGCTTGGTATTGCTTTTAAAAATATCCTCAGATGACTTCCGTTAAGGGATGAGCAGCGATAATGCGAGAATGAAAACAGGCGGAAAATGCATTTTTATCTGATAAATCAAGAGAAGAATGGACAACTCTTTATAACTATTTTAATGTAGGAGCAAAAACACCAAATAGTGAAAAATAAGAATTTGAAGAAATTTGTCATACCGCCGCAATTATACATACAGCGATGGAGCCTCAAAATCTATACTAAAACAGCTGATGTGTGGTTACACCAGACATAAAGATTTTTTTTTTGTGTACGGGGATCAAATGTACAGGTTATGGCCACATAGTACGTTATAAATTAGGGATATTCACAGGGAAAGGACTTTTTTTATATCTCTAGTCGGAATTGATATGCACGTATAGAATTACAGAATCAATAAAAGTACTGCCTGCATTTAATACACGGCTCTGAAGCCAGCCAATCGCAGGTTATGTTTAGATCCATGGCACAATTACAAAAATACCAAATAGGAATTTTGGATGATTTATTCCATGTTAAGGTTCAGCAAATCGCTGCTTATCCCTTGTTGCCAATGGCCTTGGCGATATTAATTTTTTGTATGAAAAGAAGCGCATTAAAGTAGACATTACAAAAAAATAGGGCAAAATTTCCCACGGTGTTAACGTTAACACATGGGTTTTAATTTGTAACACCATCATGGAGTCAATACGGGACCACACCACAATGGGTGTATTTGGTGTTCACCGCATGAAAAAAATTGACAGTGTGTGGAACATGCGAATTCTGAGTAATACTATGCATGTTGGTACTCATTTGACACCAATTAAAAAGAAGACCAATAGCTATAATAAAATGGCAAAACCACTTACCAATTACGTTAGTATTCTGACGTTAGGATCAACCTGTACACTACCAATACCTTATGGGTACTTGTTTCGCACTAAAAGCAGCGTAAAATTATTTCCAAAGGTTAGTTAAGTACAAGGCTGAGTAGCATTCGCGTCTTGTGGCCCATTTAGGCATGTTAGAAAAGATTTCCCCCTAATTTACAGGCAGATATAAACATTAATTTGATTGTTGATGTACGGTTGATTTTCACTCTTCATTTGTGTGTAAAATTTTTTGGGAAAGTGGTTTCCTTGGGGGGGGGCATGGACCAATCCACTTGGAGATTTCTGGAGTGAAAACACCGTGGTAACTTGACTGTTAACATAATGCAACATAATGCTAAGCTTAGATAAGAAATGCTCATTAGAAGCTTGTCTTTCAAAAAATAATTTAGTGGACCACAACGTTACCTTATCAACTTCCTTACACCTTTTCCTGACAATCATCAAAGCATAATCAATTCTTTCATTTTCTCCTCACACTAGCATATTTAGCGCTATTAGTTTGGTTTACATTGTTTTCTGTATGCTGTTATTTAGTATGTTTAGTTTGGTTAAGCTGAGGAAAAAAATGTAAAAAAAATGCATAATATGTAAAAATTAAAAATCAGTTTGTTTCTCAGTTGAATTTTCAGTGCAGCAATATGAAAATAAATAAATAATTAATCGTCGCGTGTATGCGTGTCTCATCTAACACCAGCACGTAAAGCCAAATCAATGAAATAACTCCCCCAAATCCTACAACCCGCGAGCTCCATCTCGCCTAGTAAGATTCTTTGTTCTTGAAAAAAAAAGGTCCGACCTCATAGGACTTAAGCCACGCGCTTATCCAACTCTCGCTATTGCACACTTTACGCTACCCTTACTTCCGACCGTGTGAACACAGCTTATGTTCAAGACTCTTTCCCATGATCCTCGCGTATTCAATGACCAGTAATTTGGTAGAGAGCATGCCCTTTTGTTTATTATGGATAATGAAGGCTTGGAAGCGATGAAGTTCTATATTGATCGTCGCTCTGATAAAAGCATATCTACTGTTACTATTCTTCGCCTTACGGAACTGGGCCTCAAATTGAATAGCTTCACTTTTGACGGTCAATATTATCATCAGATCAAAGGCGTAGCCACGGTATCCAAGCTAGGTCCGGGATTCGTATGTATATTCTTCTTTGAAGAAAGACCTTTCCATACTGTTACGAGAGTAAACTAAAATGCTAATGAATCTTCATGTGCCTATATGTATTAATTGAGAGGCAAAAGGGATAAATGGTTTATTATTATAAATCGGCAAAGAGCAGACTGTGATCCTACCGCCCCTGACAGTGTTACAAATTGGATTGACGCCCTCGCACGGTTCAGGCCATGGAGAGCGACCCTTGACCTCCTGAAGGAGGACATTTTGATTTTCTTCGGACCATGCTGTCGGAAAGGCAGAACATCTTTGGGAGGGTCGCGACAACAGGATTGATGTCCACTCTCCATCCTTTCTGCATAAACGTTGACTGATTAATCATGATACACGTTGCCAACTTGTGGCCGTGGTTCTTTTGTCGCGGTTATCGTGCATTTCTTCACATGGACTGGTGGCAATTCAGCTACTCAGACTTTCGTTACTCAACCATATTCGCTATTTTCAACAGTGTTTATCTTCTGTCAAGTAATTATCATACTTGACTGTTCATCGGCCCGGTTTTTGGGGGGTAACACATTTTTGTAGCATTTATAAACATCATTTGGACTTAATATTCACCTCCATGGGGAGTAATGACCACATTTTAGCAAGCTACTACATTCCAGTGGACTGTAATTTTATCATATATATTTTATATTTACTGCACTAGTCCGCAGTGAATTGGCGACCGACGTCCACGTTGGGACTGCAACATCCTCAGAATTTAGATCTTTATATTTCTTGGCCCTACTCGTTTAAATGTTCTCATTTTAGTTAAGTCTGCCTCTCGTTAGGACTGTAATTTATTTGCTGTTTAGGGCAATCCACCAAAAGGGTACTAAAACCCAAAAATTCAAAGCAATATGACCAACGGCATTTAATGTCAAATTAATGTGAAACGTCTATATGTTTTCATGATTTAAACTCAGAATTGTAATTTTCACTTATTTTGTCGAAAAATAAGAAGATTAAATTAATCATCCTGTTTTTAACCAAAAAAGTGATAAGTATATGAACAGAAAGTTTTTGCTCATAAAACATTCAACACTATCGAATCACATCATTTTAAGACATGTGACAGATAAGATCTGTAAATTGATAAAATCATTTTGCTCTTGTTTCGCAGTGTTTGTTCCACTTCAACGACTTCTAAATTTTTGGCCTGCTAATGTCCCTTCCGTTACCAAAAAAGTACTTATTTTAACTTTTCTGTAAAAAGATGAAGTGTGATTCTAAGAAAGTTAGTGTTTCAAACAGTGTTAGGAAGGCCTGCAATATGACACTATCACTGAACTTTTAGATTTTTAATTATTAATTACAGTTAATTAAAACATGTCCCTTCCCCTTTACCAATAATATGGTAACGGAAGGACGTAACGGAAGGACCTAATATATATTTTCCTTTAAAATAATATAACCTTCACTTAACTTTTGCACATAAATATTATTCATACATGGAGTAAAATAAACATTGCTAACTGTGGTTAGTAAGTTATCCTCTTAAGTCTGATTGTTAGCTACTGAGAGGTCATCTAGAGTATATTATCAGAATCATAGGGCTTCTTACCAGAAGGAGTCACACCACTAAATAACTCCCATAGACGTTGTACAAGTGCCTCTCGTCAAACTCTTTTTCTCGTCTATAAAGCGATCTGGTTATTTCAAACTGGATTTTCTTTTGGAAGTTAGGACCATACCTCTTCAACATTACGAAAAGTCATATGATGAAGGCTGATTTTTTGATCTACAGAGCATCGCCTATTTGCATGCTTTCAACACGCCCACCCACGCCTAGTATTCAATTTTTGCTAGAGGGAAGATTGCACAGTTCCCAAAAAGCCTCGGAAATTATACAATAATGCCACAGACAAAATCTTTAACACCCAAATGGTTTGTTACTAGTCCAAACATTATGATTAATTTCAAATTGCATTTAAAGACACAACTTAATCAACATTTTTTGACTCTTCATTTAGGCAAGGGCCATATTTGGGACGCCAACACTGTCTCAGCACTGACGTCGTCTGCTACACCTAGTTTATTTAGTGGTGTGAATCCATAAGTTAAATGCATTGTTGTGCCAATGAGCCCAATAATGAATCCATGGGTGTGGTACTATCAATCTTTATCTTCATTATTGGTCTTCTACTTGGTAGCTGATGGGTACAGATCATTTTTTTGGTCAGTCAGTGTTGTCAACACTTTGCTCCTTTTTACATGATGTGGCTGCCCTAAGACGCAGTAGACTTGCCAAAAATTGGGCTACTTTTCGTACTCTCAAGGTGCAGCATATACTTTCTTACTCTTAACTCTCAAGGCGCAGCAAGGTTAAAGGTGCTTGTTCCGATTTTTGTCTATCATGTTCTCTACTTTGATATGGAAGCCTGACACTTGTATACGCTGACCAACAATTACTGTGGAAACAAACTTGCGGTTTTGATGCTAGACGCGATAATACATAGTGCAACGCCCTATTCGCTACTGTGCTAATATTGATGGTTAACCATTAAAAAGGAAGGCAATTGGGAAAGAAATGGATTTGGAAGCCGAAATTTCAGGAGGACAATGAGAAAAATACGTCCTTTCATCTGATATCAAAATTGATAGTACTTCTGGTTAAATCGAGGGAGTCTCAAAGACGATCGGAACAAGCACCTTTAATGCCAATGTTTAGAGTTAAGGGAAATTCAATTTGAATGTTTGTTCGGAAGCGATATGGTACCAATTGATTAAAATGCAAAATTATAATGTAAATTTCTGCTTCCTAGGCATAAATCACAACTTGTAACAAATGCTTTGATTTTGAATGTTTGGAATCTGACATTGGATGTTAAGGCTATAGGTAACTTTGATACTAAAGCACAACCTACTGAAAGTTCAGTATTCACTTGATGCAGTGATTTTAGGTGGAAAGTGTTTCTAAAACACCGGATTTTAACAAACTCCTGCTGTGTTTAGTAAAATGTGTTTAAAAGTTGTTATTGTTAATATTTCATGTCATTAATTATCTTTAAATGCGTGCAGTGCGGTTTTTGTGATGGTAAACTGTTCTAATTTGTGTTTCAAATGAAGCAATGACATACTGGGTGTCTATGTCAGTTCAGATCTAAAATGGAGTAAGCATATCTGTGAGGTGCTTAAGAAAGCTAACTCTAGACTGTATTTATTGAAGCTCCTCAAACACTTTAACTTGCCAACTGATGATCTTGTAACCATCTATTCTGGATTCGTTCGCCCAATTGCTGAACACGCTGCCCCTGTGTGGCAACCTGGGCTTGCTGTTCGTGAAGATCTCGCTCTTGAACGGATCCAGAAAAGGGCATGTAGGATCATACTTGGCAAAGGTTATTCTACTTATCATGAAGCTCTTGAGGTGTGCAACATGATAGGCGTGAACAACATTGTCTGGGTTTCTTCAACTCTCTTCTTGAGCCTTTTAATGCACCTTTAAGTAATGTAGAATAAAGTTTTGTTCATGCTTAGTTGAGTAGACATTTTTTCCTTCCGTTACCGTCCTTCCGTTACCAAATCTTAATCCACCTAACGCATTGTCTTTCAATAATGGAAACAATTTTTTCAAGTGAAGGCGTTGTAGTATAGTTAGAACTCTAGAGATTGCATTCCTAATGTTTACAGCAAAATTGATTCACAAAATTCACAGAGTTTGGGCAAACGTGTACTAAGCTGAAAACCCTTGTCCATTTAGCTGTCATTCAGTTACCGACGTCATTAATGTTCATATTTAAGAAACTAAAGATATTCATGTTAAAAAAGTTGTTGAAATTTAAGTTAGTGCAATGTGAGTACAGGTTGCTGACACTTTTGGTGGTCGAAATGAAAGTTTTTTAGATTGGAAATGTGTTAGCTTTGAAGTCTTTTTAGTGTGGTTTCCCTACCACCTTGAGTGGAACCTGGAAGGTTCTTTTCGACCTGTAACAATACCTACAGTGGTCCCATTCCCAGATTATACAAACGATACATCGATGATATTTTTGGAGTGATAGTTGGTACACGTGACAACTTAGACACATTTAATCAATTTGTTTCCAGCTTCCCACCATCACTGGAATTTACATGGCCGATTTCTGATACTTCGGTCAACTTTTTAGATATTAACTATTTCTGTTGTCTCTGGCCACCTCTCCACCACCATTTACTATAAGGAGACTGATTCACACCGCTATGTCCTCTACTCATCTGGCCACCCATCTAAATGTAGAGATTCCATCCCTAATTATGATCAATTCAAACATTTGCGTCACGTCGTATTTGTACTGTAGTGGTGATGGGATCTTTTGTGAAGAATCGGCTATACCCTAATGAAACAATTTATCGTGCTAAACAACGAATAAAAGTATCATGGACTGACGTGACGCTCTTCAATCGTCTTCTAAATCAGAATACAACAATGATCACATCCCTCTTGTCATTAGTTGTCACTCCAGCAACATTCCAGTTTGCGGAACATCAATGTTAGAAACTTTGACATACTTCGCAAGCATCCGTCCACTAAAAATATTTTCACTGATCCGTCAATTACTGCAAATCGTCGTGAGCGTAACATTAAATATCGCGTTGTTCGTGCTTCTGATCCCCAACCCCCTCCTGGTAAATCTGTGCTCATGTTCTTCGCGCCACTGAAATTGCTTGCTATAATGGGGTTTGTCACCACATAACGTCAGCATTCATCTATTAAAGGCTGACTCAGAGATTTTGAAAGCTATTTTTTGGTGTATTATAATTAAAAATAGTCAACTAGAAATAAAGATGATGAATGATGATGAATTCCAAAATTTGAGATGAATCAGATTTTGCAATAAACATATATGTAAAGTATAACAGTGCCATAGGATACCGTGTATAACAAAAATTCCGGAGATATTTCACACAGTGATTAGTATATGGACAAGAATTATAAGCAAAAATCAAGATTTGTTTCCTTAGGAAATCTCTGAGTCAGCTTTTAACCTATGCCATTGCACTCAGCATTATCAGAAGCTCAATATTGGAGAGACAAAACTTCTCTCAAGCAATCACATGCTAAGATTGCCGGAATTTTATCTACGTCCGGTAATTCCGACAAGGATCGCCATTTGCTGAACAAAATCTCATCGCTTGGCCCATGCATGATATGAACATCCGCTCTGAAATTTTGAAAAGCAATTGGACCAATGTTTGACTCATTTGTCAACATTTAAAACGTTTTCATAACATTTTTCTAACTCTATATTGTATTCTGTTGTTTGCATTTGCCGTCTGGTTATAGCACTTGCCAGTAGTGTCATTTTGCTTGGTTAGTTTTTTTTTTTTTTTTTTTTTTTTTGTTTCAGCCGAAACGTTGTGTTGTAGTGTTGCCGTTTGTCTGGTAAGTTTATTCCTGTTTTCCCTATGTTGGTTGAGATTGTCTGTTTGGATATATAATCTATATTGTGTGTCGTTTTTGACACCATAGATTGTATTTTTGTTTCTTATTGGATTTTTTATATATTGTAAATGGTTAATTCAATCGATTCGATGAGTTCTTCACTGGTTTTGATTGAGTGAGGACGTGGATTGGTAACCGGTGTAGAAGTAATTATAGTCCGGCGTACTCACAGTCCGGCTACAACGGTAAGGAATAGGGTACTCACTTCAGTTGACTCTTTACGCAACATTAGTTTCACGCTTTATTCCGTTATCGTCTATGGAGCCCGAACTATGGCTCCCGCCGGACTATATCTGCTTTCACACCGGTGTAGAAGTAATTAGAGTCCGGCGTACTCATAGTCCGGGAACAATGGTGAACAATAGGGCAATCGATTCAGTTGACCTTTTACGCAACATTAGTTTCACGCTTTCTTCCGTTATCGTCTATGGAGCCCCGGACTGTGGCTCCCGCCGGACTATATCTGCTTTCACACCGGTCTCGGAAAATTATGGATACTCCAATGATTTTCCCTGTACTTGGACCACGTCTGTCTAATGTTATACCAGAGAAGAACAGGATATATATCGGTCGTAAATACTTGAGATAAGCCTATGGATCCCAATTCACAGCCTTTTATCCCAAGTACTTGAAGAGTTGCCTTTGAAGCGATTTGTGCGACCGCTCTAATTGATTGATTTAAACTGCTTTTACTGAGAATATTCAACCATGACAAGCAGTGTCTTCATAAAGAATTTGCTGAAATAAAATATTTATGTATCTGCTTCAAATAACATGTAGAATTGCATTTTCCTGAAAACAGAAGGAAAAATAAAGAATCTGATGAAGCGTTTGATTTTCATAACTGGACCTCTTTTGTTTGATTGGAGAATTTCTAACATATTTTTAGAAGAATTTTTGCAAATCAGTAAAATAATCATGATTGTTGTCAATAGTTTTTATCTTTCTTTTTGCACTTCCTGTCACTTGTTCTGTAATCTAACAAACCTATTCTGATAGTTGAACATTCAAACAATCATAATTCATAGATGCCAGGAGTGGCAGTGAGCGGCAAAATTTGATATTTGCCATGGAACTCCTACTCCTTTTTTTAAATTTCCCGCTGACATACGTAAGCCGAATAGATCAGCCTAGATCATGGTATGTTAGTAAGTGACCTTTCCCTATAAAAATCATTCAACCGTTAATAGTTTATCTGCTCCCATCCAGGTTTCTACCTATTGTGTTAAGTGGAGTTAAGCCGCATTAGAAAACTTCACTGAATAGGCGGCAACACACACATCTTTTTGAAGTGAGGACGATACACCTTTTCCTAACACCTTCCCTGGTTATACAGAGCTTGAGCGTCACCAGTGAACTGATATTTACTTGAAATGTTAAGGTAACTCAGTTTTTTCTGAATATCGTATGGAAAACTAAGAGAATTGATCCAGTTTTACCTACGCAGACGCAGTCGGAAACCACCACTGCAGTTGCTGCGGGACACATCCACTAGCACACATGAAGAACGAGAAGAAAAAAGAAGCGGAAGTCCTCTCTACTAAGAGACGAGACAAAAGAAGGCTTGCCGCATGGTTGGCCCGGAAGAAAGCCGGCACAATTCCCAAGCCTAATCCAGATGTTGACACAAAGCCTTGGAGTGACCAGCACAGGCGTATGATCTGGACGTGTTACCAGAGGTGGTGGAAAGGATGTAGATATGGACCACTCCTCCGCTCAAGAAGAGACCGATACTTGTAGTTGTGATACGGAATCCGATCACAACGAGTCAACGCATATGGTTAGTGACCAGGATGATGGTGATGACGATGACGCGCATTTATTTACATCATACTTGAAGACGCCATTAAAGATCTGCTTTTGTTCCCAAGTAACAGATCCTGACTTGCTCAAGCTGTGCATGAGGTGTTTCTCTATTGCCTTATGCGAACGTCCTCAATGTAAGGAATACCACATTAGAGTCTGTCAAGGGTTCCAAATAGTCAACTGGTGTTGTGCTACTGGCGCAAATAGCCTGCGTTGCTGAAAGCACCACTTCACCAAAAAAGAAAGGAAAGGAAATTGTTAATCCTCTCTGTACCAGTTGAAGGGTTATACTCGAAACGTTGTACAAACTGCAACATATTTCAGCACTGCTGTCATTCACCCACCCATTTGGTATACAACGTAAACACCGTGTCTTGATGATGGAGGGCACTGGCATGCAACGTAGACATATAGAATAGTGTGTTCTTTTTCCAAACAAAGAAAACCATTATATCAATCATTTTTTTTCTGTTGCTTGGTTCAATGAGCCGTAATGTGCTTGTGAACTGTGAATTTGAACCTTTTCATTACTAAAGGTATGTATGCCCTTGACGATATTATTGAATTTATGAGTAAGTTTCTATATAGTGTGGTTTGGTATGTCAATGAACCAGTTCCCGTAGGATTTTGGTGCTAAAGTTGATTTTCTTGCTGTTTTTCATTCAATAGGGACCAGACAGTCAGAAAATGATGGGGTGCAAATTTTCGGACTGCTGCCCCCTTCCTCAAGGCGGGAAATGTTACTACAGGGAAAAATTTAAAATCCGAGTCAAATTGTATTTTAATGTACATTAACATGTTCGTCTCCTTATAAGGATTAGAAAAAGTATATATTTGCCTAGGTTCCGACCTTTAGTTAAAGCGCTATAGCCCCATAATGGTTCAAGGTCATCCTGGGGTAAACTTTACCCAATGCTCAGATTTTGTTGAAACTGGTGATAAGTTGTTTGTATTGTCTCACAGGATCCAAAATGTATTATTTTACAGTGTGTGACATTTGGTCGGCTAATTACATAGTAAAACGTCGCAAGGGTCTACATGGTCTATGGGGGTCAACAGAACCTTCCCTGGATGTCGCAATGGTGATATCAAAAAAATCAATTAAAATGCATTTTATGTTTCAGTATGACACAAGGAATCATTTGACACCACTTTCAACAACATCGGAGAAAAAAAAAAAAAAAAAAAACAACAAATACCCTCCTTTATTTTGGCTTCACTAACTTTTGGGGATTTGATAAATGCTTCTCATAGCTTTCACAAAGATTTTCACGAGTTCCAGTGCTTGGATCTACAAGACTAGTGGTTGACTATTTAAATGACTGTCTTAATAGCAAGCTTTTATTCTAGATGTACATGTAGTAAGATGCTGTGGCTCGACTATCTCATTCACAAAGGAAACAACAGTATTTAGCACAACCTGGTTGATGTTGTACGATGGGAACAGCTTTCAAGTAACCGCAAATCTGTCATTGATATCTGTCATGATTTTTACCATTGGCTATAAAGCTCGCTTTTGTGATTACTATACTCACCTGGTGAGCAACCTGTAGCTTTCTGATGTATTCCAAAGTATTACTCAATGTCAATTGAGTAAAATTAATTTGCTCAACAGTTGGACAAACAGTGTGCTCAACATCAAAACATGTTACTCATCGATTGAGCAAGGAATCTACTCAAATACAGTATAAAATATTACTCCTTGTGGGTTGAGTAAAGTTTTATCACCCTGTTGAGTAAAAAATGTCACAGCTCAACTGTTGAGTAAAGCGGAGTAAAATTTTACTCAACAATGTTGAGTCAAATATTGACTCTTTTACTGAGTAAAATGTTTACTACAAGGAAGAGTAAAACCGCTACTCAACCTTTGTTGAGTCAAGTTTACTCAACAAAAGAGCTGTGACTTTTTAACTACCATAAAAATTACTCGGGTTGAGTAAAACAATTTTAGAGTGTAATAAGGCTTTCAACTGAAAGATAATTTTTAATTCTGTGAAAAAGACCGATATATTTTGGAGCTGAAATTGTAATGTGATAGTTGAAGTTGTAATATGATTGATGTGCCCAAGGAAACGCAGTTGGAGCTGCTGTCTTACAATGTTGATGAGGTGTTTGCCATTGTGCATTACTTACATGATCAAGAAGCTTGATATTTAGCATGATCCTGTAACAGTATGTGACAAATGCATTTATCTTGTTCTCCATGTTGACCGACAGTATCCAGGAGGCACATCCATAGAGGAGCACTGTTACACAGGTAGTGTTGAAAAGCTTGATCTTGGTAATGATTGAGATTTCTGAGCTTCTCCAGAACTTTTCCAGATTCCAGAAGGCAACCCACGCAAGTGCCTTTCGCCGAGTGAGGTCGCTGATGCTAGAGGCCATTATAGATCCAAAGTGTTTAAAGTTGGATACATGGCTTATTGGCTGTCCGTATACCTTCAAGGATGGCCGTGGATTGCAATTGATGGTCGTGTACTTAGTTTTTGGGACACTGATGATGAGGCCATGATGTTCTGCAGCAGCAGCTGCGTTGTCAAGTTGTACCTATGTATTTGGGATAGAGGACTCAAGCAATGCAATGTCATCTGCAAAATCCAAATCATATAAAATCTTGGCTGGCTGTCTTCTTGACTGACGAGGGTGGGTAATTATACCAAACTCGTTGTTTTCAGTTGCTCTCTTCAGCAGGTAGTCTATGAGTACAATAAAGAAGAATGGTGCAAGAACGTCTTTCTCCAGTAGTCCCGTAGTTACCTGGAATTGGTCGGAGAAGTTACCATCCACCATGACAACACTATTGGAGTCGTTGTGAGTACCCTGATGGCTTCCACATGAATCTCTGGAATACCATAGAACATGACATTCTTTGGTCGGGAATCAAATGCCGTCTTCAAGAAAGTCGTTAAAAGTGAGTGGAAGTTGTAGCTGAAAAAAGGCTTCGATTATTCTTCCGCAGGATGGGAATTTACTGTGAGAATTTCACATTCTTTTCGCAGGATGTGAATTTACTGTGAGCAATTTCACATTCTTCGCAGGATGTGAATTTACTGGGATTCAGTTTCACTACCGGGACGAAAACCGTTGTCACAAACGAGCGAGTCCTAGACTTTTAGAGTCTGTCGGACTTTGTGTTTTGAGTTTTCACACCCTACGAACATAATGTTTTGAAATTCGGAGTCCATATAGGGCTCTATCCGTAAATAACAGGACTATTGATATAGTCGTAATAGGACACTTCAAATAGTGGAAATCTGATTTTATTACATTCCACAAATCTAGCGCCCCTAAAATTTGAGGACCTTAGACCGTGTGTACTAATTGTGAGTGTCCCATGCAGCTGAATTCCCAGTCCTAGGACCATATGTTTAAAAATAGGGGTCCTATCAACACGAAGTCGTGATTCTCTAGTGTATTAGGGACTATCGGTCATAAAAGGGAAAATGATTTTTTTCAGTGGGTTAGTAAAGCCATATTGGGCATTCCCAAGTCTCTTCGGTTAGCTTCTCAATTAATTATTTATTCGGCACCATCTTTTAAAATAACACTTTAGATTACGATTTCTAGATTTTACTGTGGGATTCCAATGCACTTGTGTATTTCTGATGAAATTCCCTGCAATTTCTGGCTTTTACTATAGGATTCCCCATGCATTTTTGAGAAGGAGAGTGTGGGAATTCCCATTGTTATCTTGGGGGGGGAGATAATTCTGGAATAAGACCCTATATGACTGCTTCTGTTCCAAATCGGTCAAAGTTTGGTTTCAAATTATTGATCCATTCATGCCTGGTTTCAGTTTTGTCAGTCACTTAAATTTTCTGTATTTCCTATTATAAAAATCATCGGGTATTAAACATAGCTACGGATTTGATATCATTTTTACAAAAAAATAGTGAAAATTCCACTGCCAATTTCAACCTTTGCAAGCCTGCCCCTTTTTTAAATCTTAAATCCGTACATTTGGCCATTTTTGATGGATGTTCTAAATGGTGTCATCATCTATCGAGTGATGTTGACCATCCAAAGTAGAACAAATCAACCTGTTACTTACGATGTTATGAAGCAAATCGGCGATAATCTTATTTTTTTTTTTTCGTTCCATACTGACGAATACGTACTTTTAATTTTATCTATTTATATTCCCCACGCATCATACAACTAATACAAGATAATTGTTGTTGATCTCATTTACATTTACTATAATACTATGAATCTTGTATATTGATTGACTCTGCAATGTTTTGTTATTTTTTCAAATGTCTTTTCCATCCACAAAAGTCTTGTTATTGTATGTTGCCCCAGGATACCTTGGACCTTATCAATGTTCTGGTAGCCGTGTAACTAAAGTTTGGAACCTATAAACAAACTATACCTTTTTTCAGGGGGTGGGGGTAGCACAACGATCTGCTCGATTTGGGCATTTGGGATTTCCAACGGTAATTTGGGGAACTGCTACGTGCATTTACTATGGCAGTCTCGGTCCCATTGACATTAAAAATCATCTCTTAAACCTTTATTTCAAAGATCTTAGTAATATGATAAATTAAGAACAAATATTTACTTCAAAATACGTCGGGGTTAGTGGATAACCCCGCTGGCAAAATAGTGTTTTCCAATAACGGGTCATTTAATTTAAAATATTTCGTGACCAGGCCTCTTTCGTTAGTCAAAGTCTGTGTGTAACCCGTTCGATAATCTTAAGAGCGCCTTCATACCGTAGTCTTGGAAACAGACCCTAGCACCCGGAAGTTGATGTGGTTTTTTGAATTTGCTGTTGCTTTTGGGTTGGTTTGTCATGTGTCCCACCCCCTGGGCCTTTTAAAAATATATCCTTATAATGATACAAATACAATGGTTCACATCGAAACACCATGTGACTTGATTCAAATTTACCCCTGTACTAACCCTTTTACCTGGACCTGTGCCAGGCACATTCATGGGCCTCACACACCAGGGACTTTAGGATAAAGATTGCAATTACTATTTACCGTCGGCAAACATGTGTGGGCACATGAGCTGATACGGGTTGCAGTTTCATTGATAAACGGCGCGAGCGAGACACTATGGCTAGAAAAAAAACAAAAAAAAAATCTTAGGGCAGTCTGCGGTCAGAATTGCTATGTTTCGCTAGTTTTGAGTAATGGTGAAGTTGACTGGCCTAAAACAATGGAACCACTGAAGCGAATTTGGCTAGAAGTAGCCCAAAGTCCGGGAAACGTGCTAAAGCATGCATTGTATGACGGGACATTTTGAAATCATCCTCCGATTACGCTCATTGAATAGTCACATATAAAAGGAGGAAAAGAAGAGCTGGGCTTTCAGCTTGAAGAGGAGTATGATTGGACCTTTAAAAAAAAAGGGGAGCTGGAATCCACCAAGGAGAAGTTGAAAGAGTCTCTTTTTCTTTCAAATGTTGAGGCGTGATATTTTATCGGCTGTAAATTAGATTCGACACCTACCTCCCAAGTTAAAATCCGGATGGCACCCAATGCAATGGCAACACCCAATGGCAACAGCAAATCATCAGCAAGGAATTATACCCAGATCTGCCAACGTGTCAACCAAACAAGAGAAAGAGGGAACGCTGTATAAAACAAACTGCTCTAGGTGTATTACAGTTAGTCTCTAGCCTGAGGTTTGTGTCACTTAAAGATGCAAAATGACCGGCTCAATTGGGTCCATTTTAATCGCTCTCAATTTGTCACATGTGGCTATCATCTCATGTACACTGTTAAACATTCGTAAATTAAGAAAACGGTTTTAAAAAAAAAAAAAAAAAAAAAAAAAAAAAAAACAAAACATAAAAAATAGCTAAAAATGTTAATTTAACGGAAATATTTCAAAATTACTGGCAGCAATATTGCGGACTTTTTTTTTTCGGTTCCTAATTTAAATTACGGAAAATTCTGTTAAAATACATATTTTTTTCCATAATATGAAGAAAATTCTGTAAAATTAGTGTCAAAGTTCCGTTAATGACAGAAATTTCTGTAAATTTACCTAAAATGACTGGAAATACTGCTGCCAGAAATTTCCGTAATTTACGGACATTTTTTTAACAGTGTAGCAAAATGTCATTATTCTGAACACTTTATTCAATCACTTATTCATAAGAAACACAAACAAACCAAAAAAAAAAAGTAGCGTACATAAAAACCAGGACACGAGTTGGGTAATCCCAACTCAAGCAGGGGTGACTAAATCAAAACAACAAACACAACGACAACGTCCCATTACGCATAGAACACAAATAGACTCAATCTACAAGTTTTCAAAGAATAAATTGGTTGTGAGGCGGCCGCGCAACCACGACGCACACATGAGTGCAGGCAATAAGATAGGCAAAGACTACCAGAGCCGCCTACTAGATTTTGATATATGGGCATTCAACCCACTGGGGCTCGTGGTCTGCAGTTCCACAAGGCATAACTACAAAGCACTGATTCATACAATTGCATACAATTTCTAGTACCTCGGCATGGATTTAATATAAGCGATTGGCCACTGCTTCTAAAACTGTGCAAGCAAACCTTTTCCTGGACCAATTCGTGTAAGCATATCACCTGAAGCCTGAAAGCAATTGTATTAAGATTGGACCTTTCATATAGTGACAGTCCACCACTTACCAAACTATGCTATATAGAAACACTTTCATATTTATTTAAAAACATTTGAGCTGATTTATAATCGGATGAAAGCAGCAAGTGGTACTAAAATGTACGCTTTAGTTTAGTGATTGTCCACTGCTTATCAAATTATGCTTGCCAACTTTTAATATTTGTGGGAACAATTGACCTATTACTATAATAGCCAGTATTTTGACATTTCAGTTAGGAATGTTAAGTTTATCAAGGGATAATTAAAGTTTCGTAAAAGGTGGACAATGTCCATTATAGTACCATTGCTTTCATATTATATATCCTAGACGGAATCTTTCCAGAAATAATAACATAGTTTTGTAGGCGGTTGCCAATCGGTATATAAATAAAATTCCATACCAAGGTACTTGCGATTGTATGAATCACTCACGTGTTTTTCTGAAATACCTTAAGTTCGCTATACCTTGATAGCGAAGGCAATTGGCTATATAAAATGTCGCTTGTGTTACCAGTATTTATTTTAATCTGAGCCCCGGCCGGATTCCATGCCAAGTACTGCAATGTGTATGAAGTTTGGCCGAATTAAGTGATGGAAGTCTGTTGGCACAGTTTGATATGCAGTGGACAATCGCTAAAAAGTCCATTTAAAGACGAGTTATTCCTAGTTGAATTTAGTGCTGGATTACAATTGTATGAATCCGCTCAAATGCTTCTTGGAATACGTATTGAAAGTTGCTAGGCTTGTTGATTAGTGGTGGTCAATAGTTTATAAAATGTCCGTTTTGATACCATTTTTGCTTTTTACAACTGATTTTGACTGGACATTCCAGGATGAGGTATTGGCAATTGTATGAATCAGCTCATGTACTTTCTGAAATAATGAAAGTTTGGAAAGCGGTGAACAATCGCTATATAAATGTACTTTTTGAACTAATTACATTTCCTCAAATATAGTGAATTTTAGAGTAAGTAAACTTAAAGAACAACAACTACATTAAGATAACCGGATAGTAGTAGTAATGATTAAAGAAACATTTGTATTATTTGCCTACTTTGGAGGCTATTTTCTGTGAGTATATTTTAGCAGCCATTTTGAACGCCATCTTGGATTCTTTAAAATTGAAATAAAGGATAATGGGGAAAATACTTATTGATAAGAGGAAACCAAATTCCAATGAATACCTTTCAAATTAGGATGTTATACACCATTTTCTATGATTTCACCCATTTTGGACGCCATCTTGGATTAGTTTTAATAGGAAAAATGCAATAAAAGCGAAATTACTCAGCAATGATTAGAAACCAAATTTAAATGAATATTTGTCCAATTTGACACATCTTTTGAATCTTATACACCTTTGTCTATGATTTTACCCGTTTTGACAGCCATTTTGGACACCATCTCACAGTGTAACTTGATAGTGTATTTCCAATAATTGCAGCAGGCTCGTACATCTAACACAAGTAGGACACTTTATTCTGAATATAAAATACTTGAAATTGTGTGAAAATATTTTCTGTTAACTAGCTGTACTTTCAAAATGCAAATTGGGAATGGCCATCACATATAATTATATTTATTCTTTGTTTAAAAGCAATAAAAACACAGGAGTATAGCATAGGTCAATAAACGTCAATGTTAGGCGTCCGTACCTTAACGGGGCACTGGATCAGCTTCCTCAGCTGAATAAATCATGACACCACCACAAGCCATCACTAATGACTTGTGGATACGCAAAGAAGAAGATCCACAAGGTTCCATGACCATACAACAATCATGTGCAGTAATTTGAACTAGGATGACCCCACATGACCTTGAAATGGCCTTCCAAATATTTGGCACTAAATGTTGACCACACCCACCAAGTTTTATCATCCTATCACATGTTTAGTGATTTGACCTTGAATGGCCCCGCATGACCCTGAAATGACCTTGTGGATACACAAAGAAGACAAATCATCCAGGTTCCATGTCCATACAACAATCATGTGCAGTAATTCGAACTTGGATGACCCCCTCCTCCCCCCCCCCCCCCCCCCCCCACATGGCCTTGAAATTACCTTCCAAATTTTCGGCACTGAATATTAACCACACCTACCAAGTTTCACACCACCGCAATTTGACAAATTATCTCATTTGCATCAAAGAATGCCCTTTAATTGTCCCTCATACAACATTACCTAGCACCACCACAATCACGACACCACACATGTACCTTGAGACAGTGGTTCTTCTGATCAAGTTTGAATGCAATATCCCCAAGCATAAATAAGCAGGAGATGAATTTCGAAGTTCGATGCTTTTAATTGGTATTATTTACTCCATTTTGTTTAATGAAATTTGTGTTTGTTTAATGAAATTTGCCTTCCTACTGATTCTGGATCGAGTTGTTCGGCAATGCTTTTGCGCAAATGACTAGCACATTTTAATCGCTCAGTTCAGTAGCCATGGGTGGCACACGTTATCAGCAGCCAGCCATGTATGTTCTGGGTATCATAAATCATACTAAGAATCCAGGGGGTATATTTTTCACAACACACTGTTGAATGATAGCTATTGAACTGCGCCATGGGAATGAGATTTTGTTAGCTCATAGTGAATTGACATGTTATGAATAATAGCCTACAGTAGAATTGTTCCTCCAGAGACAGGCCTTAATCCTCATTTGGTGTAATTCAGTTGTTTTTGCATACAGTTTTTATTTTTCTTTATTTTTATTTGAAGAGCTTAGTTCCAAAACGCAGTTAAAAAGCTTATTCATAAATAAAACAAATCCTAATCGATATTTAAATTAGGGTTCCACACACACACACGATTTGTCGGGCAAAACCAGTCACTCATTTTTTCAGTAGTTACGGATAAGCTATATAATTTGTACTTGGTATTCGCATCCTTACTAGTGTGGGTAGTGAGGGCTGGCTTCAAAACTCAACAACCGGTTGCTTCCCGGTTCTGTCCGGTTAGAACCGGTTCAACTGCCATTAACCAGCGGTCAACTAGCAGTTAACTGTTAAGCTATCCTTTACTAGTCGATAGTGACCCTACTTCCAATAATTGTAACTCGACATCTACATCATATCATTTACTAGTCCACAATGTTACGCCCTGATCACCTGTTTCATAGCCGCCATATTGGAGTATAAGTCTATAAGTATTTGTTATAAAAATATCTGTAATATATAAGACATGTTAATTGCGCGGCTTCAACTTCAACCATTTTTGTTACTAGTACTTATATTCAACACTCTCACAGAAATCTAACAGGAAAACTCGAATTGCGTATTATAGAATTAATGAAGACCGCTCACACCCTAATAAAACATATTTGATCACACTTCATGGCCGCCAAATTGGATTTTTCAGCTGAATTCACTACTTTTTCTGCTTTTTCAAGTTTCTAAGCAATTATTATACAATTATCTGGCGGGCCAGAGGCTGTGACCTTGATAGGAAAGCATGGGTCAACCTCAACAGACTCAGAACTGGCGTTGGTCGTACAAAGAACTTCCTTTACAAGATCAGAGTAGAACTTTCACCAAACTGCGATTGTGGAGAGCCACAAACCATTAGCCACATCATAGATGACTGTGAGGTCTACAAGTCCCCAGGAGGAATTCCAGGCCTGATCAACCTGGATGATGAAGCTGTCAGCTGTTTAGGGACGGAGCTTCCACTGTGATTTTGGACTTGCACGCACGAACGAACGAACGATACAATTATCTTTCATATCAGACATGTTAATTGTATGGCTTACCACGTATTTATCTTTTTTCTGTCGATAAAAGTGGTCGAACCGTCTGTGTATACCAACAGCTGCGAGTCATGCTAGTAGTGGTTAGCATCTACGTCCTTTCATAGTAGTGAGTAGTGAAAATAATAACATTCCGCTTGACTATAATAATTATAATAGTCCACTCAATCTATGAAAAATATTAGGTACACCTGGACAAAATTGCTACAGATTTTTTTTTTGCTGTAACTAGCAGTGAAAGATTCTCCTAAACAACTTATCAAAAAGGTAGAAAAGGGGAAGCCTGGCAAGACATGCTAATTTCATTTATCCTACGTGGACGTATACGCCCATATTTCGACAAAGGTATATAGCTCATAAATGCATGTTTAGTGAGATTTTCGATTTCTGTTAGTATTTGAACATGTTTTGCATGGCTATGCCGGCAAGATGTGTAGCACTTGCAATTGATATGTGGAAAATGATGGTCATTATTCAAGATGGCCGCAGTTTTCTCGCCAAAATTCATTTTGAATTCTATTTAATTGGGCAGACTACAATCGGGATGGGGAGATCTTAATTCACCAGCTTCTGCGTGTGGTGTTCTTTCCGAAGCAATGCAGGTGCAATGCCTGAAGGCACTGGTAGAAACTCAGATGGAGTGGTTCTCATGGTCTCGTTGAGTACTGTGTTCAGCTTCTTTGTGTGAGAACTGTTGCACCATGCTGGAGCGGCGTATTCAGCAGCGCTGTAGACCAGAGCCAGGGCGGTGGTGCGTAGAGTCGTTGGGCTGGCACCCCATGAGGATCCAGCAAGCCGGTGTAAAGAAACTGAGTGCTCCCCATGAGATAGTGTCCTAGCTACCATAACAGCATGTACGGAATAACCCGAGACCTAGTAGACGAGGCCATTTGGGTACAGTGCTGAAACAAACGATGCATACAGCACTCAATGGAGAACACAATAGACAGATTGGTGGTAGGACACTCAGTCACACGGACACTGTATTATATGACACCGGTACAGGAGGTTATTCCTCGAAGATACCTTGGCGAATACTGACTCGAGGTGCTGCCGATAAGTAAGCTGCCGATCAAGCTTCACTCCCAGATAGGTTGGTGAAGGATTGTATGGCAGAGGCGCTCCATTGAGGTTGATTTGAAGCTGGCGATGAGCCTCTTTGGTGTTGAGATGGAAGGCAGTAGCGGTGGTTTGGCTTCACTCAGCTTCAGTCTCCAGGTCTTGAGATATGCGGCAAGTAGGGCCATATCTGCAGTAAGTGTACTTTCTACTTCTGTCCAGCTTCTGTCCTAGTAAAGAAGGGCAAGATCGTCGACGTAGCCATATTGTTTAGATGAATTGTTTGAGGTAAATCGCTGATATACAAATTTAACAACATGGGAGCCAGTACAGATCCTTGTGGTACATCGTTCGACTGCTCTGCCCATCACTGGTCATGAGAACAAAGCTACGGTTTGCAAGCATGTAACATATGAAAGTATGTACAAAGTGACGATCCGGGATGGTCCTGAGAAGCTTGAGTGTCAAGTCCTGGTGCCACATGGATGAAAGTATTATAAATGGAAGTACTTGAGAGTGCGTTTTGGTATTGATCAATTATTGATCAGCAATCAGAGCCAATGCAGACTAATATAACTTGATATCCTCAGCTCCATTGATAGCCTATCATATTTACGCTTAGAGAATAAGGGTATTGTTTACCCTCTTAGGGGCAATATCCCCTAAAACAATATAGGGTCCGCTCCGTGATTTTTGGTCCATTTTTGAAAAGTGGCAAATAATGGCATTAAGGAACGTTAGGGATATCTATCATCGGTCAGACAGCAGATCACGCTTTGTGCCTGTAAAGGTCATGATTTCTTAGCGCGTAATAGAGAAGGCAAGTGCCAGTGCCGAATCTTTGCGAAGTTTTCCGAAATAAAAAGCTTAAATTGAAACCATTCTGCGTGGACCCGGTATAAATGTTAGATGCGCTAAACAAGCCAAGAAAGAAATTTGTCGTCTGATGTTCGTTGCCGCCTAACGTATCAGAAAATTTATATTCCTTAAAATATTCTGTGATGATAGTTGTTTTTAAAATACATTAAATTTTAAGATATCGCGTTCTCTTCTTCTAAAACAAACCGTGGACCTGACCGTTTTCAACGCATTCTGGCAAACTGAACATTTGCAAACTATTAATAGGATATGTGACTTCCTATGTGCCAAAATAATTGGTATCCATCGCTTTCTTTTGATAAAAAACTGGTGCCAAATATAGTGCTACTTCCAGGGGGGTGATCGGTTGAAATCGGGTCGGTTTAAACCTGGTTTTGACCACCTAGAAAATTCTGTACATATGCACAAAATAAAAAAAAGTCAGATTTCACTTTCTTCAAAACTTGAATGACATTACATAATTTTATTTCGAGAAACACATTTTGAAAAAGACTTTGCCTTTCTAATCTAGGCAGGCTGCAAGTTTTAGGGTTCCCATTCTGAATGTACTGTCCATAAGTGTTCAATCTAGACTGGTCAAGATCAAATTTTGTACATTTATAAGCTTTAGTGAGAACAAAATGCCTTGATTTCAATTTTGTAAAAATTCATTTTAGGAAAAGTTTCTTTAATAATATGATGATATGATGACTTGTAAATTACACACGCACGCATTACCTAAAATAGTTCAAGAAATAATATGCACACACATATGGTCAAAATCTGATTTGATGTCTGAGTATACATTTTATTAGGTCTACATACATATTTATGTATGGTCAAAACAGCGTAAATGCATGGATGGTAAAAAACCAAGTCAAACCAGTACAAGGGCATGCATGGTCAAAACCAGGTCATAACAGTACAGATGCATGCATGGTCAAACCAAGATCAAAACATACTACAGTGTGAGTCAATAAAAACCCTACATTTAGAAAAGAGATTTTGAAAGGTTAAACATTATTTTTTATTTGGTTATTTACATAAATAAACAGGCTATCAAAAGATTTTTATTTGGTGAGAGACTGACACAGACGTATACATTAACTCATCATAGCAAAGACAATTCACACATGAGATTTCGGTTGGTATTGATTTCCTTCAGTTTGAATAAACGGTCTATTGTGTAACAAAACTATAAGTAAAGTGTCTTCAACAAATGAAGTTACCATTGTTCAATCATAAAGAGTCAGTTATTGAAATCACTTCATATCCCAGTTAATGTCTCAGTTCATGAATATAATGACATTGCTCAGAGATTTTTATTTTACATCTCTAAGGTAATTATACAGATACAGTGTAATAAGCGTACATAAATTTTCTGTAAATAAATTGGAATTAAAACTTATAAATTAAATTGCAAGCTGAATACAAAACCGCCTATGGTTTCACTTTGATTCCCAAGTTTCATTGTTGGTTAAAACCATGAAAACTTGCTGATCCATAGTAAACTGTGGCCTTAAAGCAGCCATCTTGTTTTTCTCATCCAGGACATTAAACTTTTTTTTTTCATTCAGCATTTTCTTTTGTAATGTCGCGATATTCATTTTATAATCTTGCAATTATTCTCCCACCTTCTATTGTTTGACAATAATTTGGCGTTAAATGTTTTTACCAAAAGCACTGCAGAAGATGTGCATGCTCTATGTAAACGATAATAGACATAACGTCTCCTTCCAAAGTCCAAAGGGCACCAAATAAACATTTTCTGAAAGCCTGTATATCCCTCTTTATATCCAAAGCAAACATTAGCGCAGAAATAATTTTAACTAATTTAATTTTTTTTTATTCTGAATGAAGGGTTTTTTATTGACTCACTCTACAAAAAGTATGCATGGTCAATACCAGGAAAAACATAGTATAAATGCATGCATGGTCAAAACATATTTCACCTTAACCCATTCTTACCATCGGCACCTTTCGGGACCCTAGACATAGTGCATCAAATTGAATCAATTGCTCACTCGAGTCACAAGACACACCCATTGTTCATGATCAATTTACATGTATTCTTTGCAGTTTCATAATTAATAATATTTGATCTTTCTGTTTTAAGTATCTGAATTTCTTTAAAAAGACATTTGTCTCATTCAGACTCATGCAGCAATATGTTCAATATGTTTCTATCCTTGGCAAGACAATAATTTACTCAACTGCGATTACGAAATAAGTTTTGACCGGGTTTTGAAAGGTTAAAACCACTTTTGAACGGTTTTAACATGGTTTTAACCGCTTTCCGATCAAATAGTTTTTGACCGGACATAAAGCCAACCCTATAGTTAATTCTGCCTTTAACGACAACATGTTTTATTGCATTTCTATATACTTTGAGACAATCCGATTAGGCCAGTATCTTAACCCAAAACAAACTGCAAAATAAGAAAAGGGTCAAACGCGTCAAAGAGTAGCCAACGTGTTCGTTACCTTTCCAGAATTAAAAAGAAGTATAGTTTGCCCTATCTGCAGGTTGTAGTTTCAATAGTTATGAGTCAAAATAGGTTAAAGGTCACAATGGGGGTCTTCAGATATATTGTTCGTCTATAAACTATATATAATATTCGTTGCATAATTTGAATGCAAAATGTGACTGGGTGCTACAGGGTCTATGGAAGGTCACTACAGTCATAGCCCAGGATGACCTTGAACTTATAGATGGTGCAGCTATACTTTTTAATCTTTTAAATCATTTTGATCAATTCTACCATTCGTTTTGGTAAACTTTTAATTATATTATTTTTGGGCAATTTCACAGTATATTAACATTCACATTGTTTCTTTTGCAAATTGTTTTGGGCAAATCATAAAATCACTGGACAACAGTGTTCTGGAAAATACACGCACGATTGGATCTGTGGCATGGCCTTGATTACAATAATGGCAATATATGGCATGGCACGCTAGAGAGGACAAAAACGTCGAGTTTGTGCATTTTTATGCATTATACAGGTAGAAGTAGTTATGTAATTTTGGTAAACTGAGAAAATCAGAGCTGTCCATTTGTCTATAGCATTATTTACTACAGGTTTTTGTCCCGACTTTGCGACTCAAAACTGATACCATTTAATTTTTTTGAAAAATTTAAATTCTACATTAATTCCAATTTCAACCATCGCAAATTTTAGCATCATGCTGGTTTAGACAGACAACAGCTATTTCAAACAATTTAATAAACGGTAACAACACGAAATCCTATACTATACTATACTCATCTGTGACTATGCTATACTATACTATACTATGCATGACCTTATAAAGCGCTCTTACAAAAGCTTACAAAGACAAACCAAGTATCACAGCGCTTAACAAAAGAAAGGTAAGAGAAACATAATCATAAAACAAAGTCATTGATCAAATAGGGAGCCTTTAAAAGAGATCGGAAAGTTGCCAGCGTTTGAGCATGACGGATATGTGGAGGAAGTTTGGTCGAGCAAAATAGAAGCCTTTATTACCAGTTTGAGTACGGGTGTGAGGAACAACAAGAAGCCTGGTGTCCTGAGCAGAGCGTCATCCACTTCTGCTGGGAATGTAAGGCTGAATGAGTTCAGTGATGTAAGATGGCGATTTTGTGGATCCAGAAAACATTTGTAAACAATAGTTAAGAGTTTAAATTGGATGCGACTAGGTATTGGTAACCAGTGGAGTTCTCGAAGAAGAGTCGTGGCATGGTCATATTTTTGTGGCCTTAAAGATGAGCTTGAGAGCACGGTTCTGAAGACGTTGAAGTTTATTTAAGTCTTTCGATGTAATTCCATATAAAAGAGAGTTGGCATAATCAAAACCTTGATGTTACTATGGCTTGACAAGCAGATTGGTCTAGAAACATACGGATGCGTGACAGGTTGCGAAGGTGGACGTTTATTGAACTGCACATGGATGAGATCTGATTTGACATAGATAGCGTTGTAGCAAACACAACACCAATGTTCTTAATGGTAGAAGATGGAACAATAATGTCAGAACCAATGGTCAGCTTTACTTTTGATAAAGAATGTTCAAATCGAGGACTGGATATGATAAAAAAATCTGTTTTAGTTTCATTTAGGCCCCTTTAAACTCAACAAACATATTTTTTAGAGTAAGTATGAAAATACAATGACAAATTGCTATATTGATAAGACCATCATGTATTAAAAATTTTAATAGCAAAATTTATCATTTTCCCTTCCGTTGCCATGGTAACGGCGGCCATCTTGGAAATTTTGAATAATTCATTATAATCCATTTTTCTCAGAAACCATATGACATAAAATCATGAAACCAACTCTGATATAATTTTTTGAAATAAATCTATGCAATTACAGAGTAAAAAATGAGGAGACTACCTGCAACAATAAAAATCGGTCACGTGAGCCGATTCATGAATTTTTTTTGGTGATTGGTGAGTTTAAAGGGGCCTTAACCGAAGCATGTTGTGGTCCATCCAAAATTTGATATCTGTGATACATTCAGTAAGAGTGCAGAGGGCATTGTCCAGTTCAAATTTATTAGGTGGACTGAATGAAATGTACAGTTGCATGTCGTCAGCGTAGATGAAGTATTTTACATTCTTATACCCATTGATGATGTCGGCGATGGGATGAGTTTAAAAGGAGAATGACTGTGGGCCGATAACAGAACCTTGTGGGAGACCAAAGTTTAGTGTTTGCAAATAAGAAAGTTCACCAGCAACCTATAAAATATATTTGACCAAATCAATTCTACACTATTTTCAGAGCGGCCATTAGAGGTTAGTTGTGTTGTTGAAAAGAAAACAAACTTTAACCGAATCGATAATATCCATCGAGGCATAACTGTTCACAAATAGAGACAGACAAATCTATTTGTATTAAGCATCGTTTATACTACCGCTACATCTACGTTGCATTGCTGATATACCGATCATTCACAAAATTAGTCCGAAAATTAAAAAATAGAATTGTAAGTTTTTACCTGAAAAGTTTGACCTTCAAACGTCTAACATCTGCACTAGATTCACTGTACGATGAATACTACAAAGCATGTACAATATGAATATATGTACACACTTAAAAAGTGGTAGTCAAATTCGACCCCTGATAACGGTATTTCAATTTTTGACTACTACGAAGTCATTTTGTACTAATTTGTAGTAATTTATGAATGTAACAGGTATATATATATATATATATATATATATATATATATATATATATATATATATATATTATATATATATATATATATATATATATAATTTAAAGACACTTCAAATGATTTCCTGCTGTGTTTGTTGGCCTTGCCAGCTTAGTATTCGACTGAAGAGTGTAGGTGGACTAACACCTATACGAAACAGTTCTGTATCGAATGATGGTTTAATTACCAGGATTCACTACTTTTAAATTATTTTTGCTCCTTTATAGTTGAGCACTTTATCTGTAGTGATGGTTTCATCTAAGTTCACCTTTGTTGTATATATATATATATATATGACTACAAAATTAGTACACAATGACTTCAAAGTAAATTGTAGTTTACCTTATTTCGTTTTCGGATCAACGAACCTTCGGATAAACGAACCTTCGAAATACACCAAAGGTACCTGACATTTCAAGATCCCAAAGCTTGATGGGTATCAAAGTTTTCATCCCTAAGGTGCACAATTAAATCAGCTTGCTGTACGGGGCCTGGAAATGGGGGGAAGATTTAGGGGGTTCAAATATATTAAATCATATTCAAGGTATATCGAGTTTGGTATCAAATTAATGTAATCATCATGGTTATAGATAAAGACGACGTATAAGTAAGTTTACGCGTGTTTCCATCATAAATCAGGGCATTCACTTTTACGGATTTCTCATATTACTTCAAATTTAACTTGAAGTCCACCAAATAGTTATTCTCTGGGTAGATTTGTTTATAATCCTATAATCTGTAAATATCAAATAATGTTAAAGCTATATGAAGTCAATTTTATAATATTGGACTGTATTCAATGATTAGCTTGAGACACGGGGTAGATATCCCCCTTATGCCTGAAAATATTTTAAAGATTGTAGGTGTTAACTGCAAATGTAATAAAAGTGTGAATATTAAGTAAGGACTAAAAGATTTTAAAAAACTGCAAACTGAGAGAGGTAATAATGAAAGCGAGAGAAATAAAATAAGGCTGTGTTTTGCTCTTATAAAATATCCATAATCAAATAAGATATTGAAGCACCAATGTTAGAGTGTGAATTAATTGTGCCGGTGAATTTCTCTCCAGGAAAGAATTATAAAATTGATTCAAAAGCGATTCAAATTTATTTCAAGATCGAGGTACGAGAATTAATTGGAAATTGTATCAGTTTGGTTGGTCAAGTTGATGCTCATAAATGGAAGAAATAGTTGTAGATTTTAGCATAAGTTGAAAATGTAAACGTCCATGTAAAAAGAACATAGTGTCGAGTGCAAAGTGGAGTAGTGAGGAAAGAGATAATATCTATAAAATTAGAAAATGTGTAGTATAATTGTGCTGAGTTGAAGCTAAATAGTATACAAATATTGACTGCTCATGAGGGAAATGGTGCAAAATAACTACCCGAGGTGACTGGAGACCGTGGGCCTACTATTTTCCCGAGACCGAAGGTCGAGGGAAAATAGTAGGCCCACGAAAAAAAAAAAAAAAAAAAAAAAACTGCAAACTGAGAGAGGTAATAATGAAAGCGAGAGAAATAAAATAAGGCTGTGTTTTGCTCTTATAAAATATCCATAATCAAATAAGATATTGAAGCACCAATGTTAGAGTGTGAATTAATTGTGCCGGTGAATTTCTCTCCAGGAAAGAATTATAAAATTGATTCAAAAGCGATTCAAATTTATTTCAAGATCGAGGTACGAGAATTAATTGGAAATTGTATCAGTTTGGTTGGTCAAATTGATGCTCATAAATGGAAGAAATAGTTGTAGATTTTAGCATAAGTTGAAAATGTAAACGTCCATGTAAAAAGAACATAGTGTCGAGTGCAAAGTGGAGTAGTGTGGAAAGAGATAATATGTATAAAATTAGAAAATGTGTAGTATAATTGTGCTGAGTTGAAGCTAAATAGCATCTAATAATTAACTAAAATCCTGAAACGTAGAAGAATATAAATTAGGCGCATGTAAAGGGGCGAATTCTAAAGAGTATTATGGATCTTTACGATATCGAAGGATTCTGGCGTGGATTAGGAAGAAAAACTGTGAGCCAATAAGAACGCAGTGTGCTAGCGTGATCAACCGATTTTCTATGCTAGGAAAAAACGGCCAATCGGATAGAGGTAACTGTGATAGAGTGACTAGAGCGTTTTGATTGGTGCTTGAAAATTTAGTGGACATATCTGAAGTGAAATCAAAATATATAATTTGCAACGAATTTGCAGAGATTTGTGACATGTTTAGGCTGGAAATTGTGAGAAAATTGGGAAAAAATAGAATTGAAAAAGGAAAATGAGTACTTATACAGGAAAGTAAAAGCCACAAAAGTAAAATGTAATTTGTAGAAAATATGAAAAAGAAAACAAATCCCCATCAAGGAGTAGGGAGTGAATGTGGGAAAGTGAATTATTGAGGCGTAGAGTGTAAAGATGACAAGTTCGGGATCAATTATAGAAAATGTGTATCCTCAAAATAGAATTCAAAGTCTGACTCGAAAAGAAATATAAGTGGGATATAGATAGCTATCTCCATGGGGAATTTCAAACAGTAAGATTTTCGATAAGTTACTCATATCGACAACTTTGATTTTGTTCCATATTCATAATAATAATACTTCGAAAAATGAAATAACGTTTACCGGCTGCGTCGTGTTATGCAACAGGGTCAATTTTCTCTAAACAACAGGTCGCTTTATGGTAGCAACCGAAAGACTGCATGGTGCCTTTTGAAAACATTACCTCACTTACCTTCAATATCTTGAGGCAGATCTGTAGAATGCCTACATGATTTTATGTCCAATTTTCCAGGCCTATTACGACTAAATTTAAAAGAGGGGCTCCTATTTGAATTTGAATATCAACATTATTATACACTCTTATGGGTTTTACGGTTAAGCACTAAAATGTACTGTTAAAAGGAAAATCCCGGCAGCAATTCTGCTAAAAAATGCCATAAGCCATAAAACTATAGCTTTTACAGGTTTCCATCCAAATTCACTATATATTTCACAGTAATGCATATGTTTTACAACAAATTGGATAAGCCTACAAAGTTAGGGTGTTCGTCAGTGTTATTTTTTATTCTCTACACATTCACAATCTCTGTATAAAATCAGGCCCGTACGCACCCCCGTACGCGGTCGCACCCCCCAATTCCACAAAGGGGGAAAAAGGTCCACTTTTAGCTGAATTTTTTGATAAAAAGGTCCAAAATTTAGAAAATTTTTGACCATAAAGTCCACTTTTTGGTGATAAAATGTTCAAAAAGTTCAAAAACGGAACATTTAAGGGGGTTAGGTCCACTTTTAACAAAAAAGGTCCATTTTTTTTCGAAAAAAAAGTCCACTTTTTTCGAAGTCCCGCACCAACCCCCCCTCCCCAAATAAATCCTGCGTACGGCCCTGATCAAATACATATCATATATATGTTTTTAAGTGTTTTGATTGAATATATTTTTACAGTATACTGTAATTTTTACAGTTGGCAGAATTGCTCCCATCAAAATACTGCAAAAATTGACAATATACAGTGTGACAAAATCGTCTCAAATACGTTCATCAAAAGAGGTTTATAAGCTGCCATACGGTGGTTTGCAGCAGACAAATGTCAAAGGTAAGTTCAATTAAATGATTGCTGATGTTTTCATTCTGGTACTAAAAATGAAACACCTGGTTGAATCTTTTAAGTAGAACATTTTTTATTACTCTATATTGATATGAGTAATAGTCATGCACTTTTAACTGGTTACCCTTCGCGTTGCATGAACCAATTGCAAACAACAGACAACCATCAAGCTTCAAATTATAGCTTATCTCCAAAAGTATAGATCCTACCTCAATAAAAGAATACATTTTCTGAAAGTTGATGATCTAACGAATCTAATTCGACATAAATAAAGGCCATGTACATGGTGGTTAAAATTATACAGGGTGATAATTATAGTAAAAAATACAGAAATATGCACTTACCAAACATAAAATCTTTATTTTGTGTGAATATTTTTGAAGATATTTTCTTAAGGGTATAATGATATTAACAATAATTGTTGCCATGCCGTAATATTGCTCACCCGTGTAGTCCTATAGGAAAATAAAACCATTCGAAAAGTTAAGTTTAATCAAATCATTAATTTGTGGTAATGTTCGTTCAAATCGAAGATAGACGCGTCCAGGACAAATATACATTCACCTGTCAATGATCTCTGTGGAAATGCTACACATGGATCGATTTACAGCTTAAATGCTGACTCAGAGATTTTGAGAAATAATTTTTTGTTTGTAGTAATTAGAAAAAATCATCTAGAACTAAAATACTCGCCTAAAATGCTTAATTCCAAAGTTAGAGATTAATCGGATGTTTGTAAACATTAATGCAAAGTATCACAGTGCCATAGGATACTGTGACGGAAGCCTGAAGGCCATTTTCGTGTGTTGTCATAGCCCTTATTTATTTGACAAGTTTAGGAGTAGTGTGAATTTGAGAAGCAGAAGTCGAATTATGAGTTGGTGCTACAATTTTAGGAGCTAAAATTGGATTAGGCTTCACCTTTTTGGGACAATTGTGCGCTAATTTTTGTGTTCAGGTATTTCCGATTGCGGCTCGGAATTCGCCATGGCGCGGTTGTTCATGACTCGAGACGTACTGTTTCACTGGCGCGGTGGGCCCTAGTTTTTCGCCACTTTATGACGTCATCACTGGCCTAACTTCTCCAAGATATGTACTCACCTAATTTCATACTTGTAATCGTTTAACTGTAATGTATCTTGTTTCATATAATGGCTATTGTACAAGTTCTCATTGTAAATCCATGTGTGTGGAAATCGCCATTTTTAGTTACCACAGAGTTGCACCACTGACCTCTACATATGGATAGCGGGTCTGAGTCGCCGAGTGTCACAACAGGAAGTTGCTTTTCTACCTTGGTAATATGGCGGGAAACAATGCATACACCTTGTCAAAGTTAAAGGAATGTTGTATAACAATATAACATCTGTGTGGAATATGTGCACCAGCAGGTGTATGTTTTGTTCCCAGCCATATTACCAAGGTAGAAAAGCAACTTCCTGTTGTGACACTCGGCGACCATTCAACTGTGCGGCAGCCCCACTGACCTCTACACATGGATAGCGGGCTGCCGCACAGTTGAATGGGTATTTTATGGAGTGCAATTGCCGTTTTCGTCGAGTCGGGAAGCTTCGGGAGGAAAACCACTACCGACTTCGTCCCAAACCAGGACACCATACCAGGCAAATACTGCGTACAAACCAGTGTATTTTTACCTCTCAAACCTATAGCTCAAAGTGAGTAAATATGGCTTACAAAGGCTATGCAGATGAGCTTACCGCTCACCTGATAGTTTTATGGCCGGATGGCTATCAATATTTTCCATTACAAAACCCTGTGAAACATTAGGTCTAACCTATGTGTGTAATTAAATATTCAATCAATAGATAGCAATAGCTTTTAAATACTTGTTATAAATTTATACAATACGTTTTGCGAAAGCTTGTCTTGAGAAAAACGAATTTGCCCCCAGCAGAAAATCACCCCCTAGTTTTGGAGTCTTCCACTTTCATGTGCACTGTTTTGTTTTGTATTCAACCAATCCCTAGAGAGACTATTGGCTGAATTAACCAATCAGCAATGCTCCTTCGGGCATTGTTTCTGTGCTGATTCTGGTGAGGATTCATAAGCTGTCTGACCATTGAGTGTGGATGTTTGGGTTTTGTTTGAGACAAGTTTCGTGTTTGCGTCATTCCTTTCTGTTAGTTCACATTTCGGTTAGTTGAGCTTATCAAACAATACACTTCTAGGGCATCAGGTATGTTGATATCCATTGGGGTCAGTGCAATATATCCTACGAATCAGTCTCCAGTAAGGATATCTGAGGCAGAGAGCACAAATATTTTTTTATAAACCTGCACCCAAACAAAAGGATTCTAGATAAACTTGCGCGCGAAACAAAAGAATCTTGAGAATTTGTGCCTCTGTCTTCTTGGTGACTTCAGACAACCTCTAGTAACAGGAGAATGATTTGTAAAAAAAACAATGCTCTGAACAACAGGAATCAATATACAACAGATTTACAAACCATGTCCATCAAGCATCGTTAAGGTGGTTGACAAAGTTAGCCTAATGTGTGAAATGGCGTGCTTGAGTGGATTTTCAATTCTACCAGTTTCACTGGAGACCTCTCTCTATAATAAATTTTTTAATCAATGAAAAACTATGGAGTTGATCAAGTGAGTTTTCTGATCAAATTGAAAACCGAACTTTTACCATTGGGAATTGAAATATTGTAACCATCACTTGAAAAAAAACATTCTTTAAAAAAAATTAACCAAAAATCTAGTTTATCAACGTGAAAAATGTCGGGGTAGTCTATATTGAAAACGTATATTTTCAAAAAATTAGTTATTATTCAATTTTTTTTTCGAAAAAAGTTTAAATTTGCTAAAAACTGAGTTTAACTATGAGTAAATGATTGACGTTTTTGCAAACCATTGTTTCTCAAAATGTTTCAATTAAACTCAGTTGTCAAGTAAAAACCTCAGTTTAAACAAGTTACTTAAAAGATATATCATTTTTAAAGTTTAGCAAATATAAATTTCAAAAAATCTCGAACGAACTCAAAAAGCCAATTTAGTAATGTCATCCGTTTCAAACTGATCACTGACACTAAGATTATAAACTTGAAGAACAGTAGGGTTTTATGAATGACAAAAATTTTCAGTCAATATTTATAGTCTTTTCTCGATAAACTAAGTTTTCAATAAAAAAAAACAAGTTTCACCTAAAACTAAATTTTCAGGTGAAAACAACGCTTTAGTTAAATACTAAGAATTTCCCCCGAAAAAAAAAAATAAATAAAACTTAATTATGACCAAAAAAATAGTAAACGAAGTATGAGGATTAGCCTGCCATACATGGCATAACTATATTACCTTACTGTGCCACGTAGAGACCGCACCCATGAACACGTGGGTAAGCTGGGGGGGGGGGCAGGGGGCAGGGAATCGGGTGCCCCCCCCCTCTATCCCCCCGAAAAATTAGTGAGTTTCTGCCCAAGTGTCAAGACATATAAAAACAACATAGCCTATACTATTCTACTATACGAACAAAATTTTAGTAATATGCTAATTGGCGGATTTAGGAGCGCATAAGGTAACCGGAGCATTGTAAACAATATAGAAGAATAACATTGTAACGCACGCACGGGGGAATGTTTAACATTAAGTTGCCAACCACCCCCCCACCCCCCCAGCTCTCAAATATGGGTCAACCCATTTCGTGAGCGTAGCGAGACGGAAATTTGGCGCCCCTGATGCTTGCCCCCCTGAAAATGTATGTGCCCTCTTGCTCCCCCGAAAAAAAAAGCTGGTTTACGTAGCCATGCCACCGAACCGTGGTCATGCAAACGTCAGGACACAAAAACACGATGTTTTCTTGACATTTACTGTTACTTTCATTTGACAGGAAGTTGCGCTACTCGAAAAAAAGACCTAAGTACTGGACAATAGCTTGTAACATGGTCCAGCCTTTTAATTGAAAGGGAAGTACTCAGGCACGCCTTAATAAGCCTTTGTCAAAAACATCAAGCTGTTGTTTGTGATACCCTTATCCTAGTTACAATAAACGGGATGATTGAAGTTAGTATTCTGCTACCACATAATTCAACATGCAGTTTATTCCGTTGAGGCTGCCGAATTCAGTTTGGTGGTGGCACATATCAAAATGATTTTAAAATACCCAATTTTATAGGCCGTGAGGACATGTGTGTAGAATACACACTAGTACTAGGCATAAAGATGGGAACCACAGCCTTTAATTGGAGAAATCCAACGTTAAAACTATATCCTAGCTTTTTACGTAACTGGAGAGTGGCAATATTTATTGTTGGTCTGTCCACCTTGTGAGGCCACTTCGCAAGCTCCAATGACCCCATTACCTGGTAAACACCACAGGTTTTAAAATTGGGGATGTTAGGGATGGAAGCATCAACAACAATAATCCTTACAACTGCCAAGTAAGAAGGCCAATTGAGTAAGAAGGCCAATTGATGCCGTCGTGAAGGTGTATTATTTTCTAGGGTGAATTTTTCTTAATTTTAACACATATTCATATTATTACTTTATATTGAACTAATGCAGCTGAGCTGGTGAATTATGTTAGATATTGGTATAAGCATCAGTTTGTGCGCTTCGGCTCTCGACGAACAGCGCAAACAAACTGAGGCCCAGACCCAATTATCTTACATAATTCACTTAGCTACGTAAATTATCCTTTACATCATGTATATTATTCTATAATCAAACAATGCTCTTAAGACACACGGTAGTGTGTCACAAGTTTTAAAAAACAACCCCAAAAAACAAGAAAAAACAGCAAAAAATAGCATCAGAACGCCCAGGCGACAGCGACACACACCTGAATATATTAAAACATTAACAAACTTCCCGTGTTGACGCGTGTTTGATAAGTAAAAACCACTAGGTGGAAGTATCGTTAATTAACAACGCTTAAAACTACTCATAATACAAAAGCAGAGCAGGTATTTCAACCCTCAAAAAGAATATGATGACACATTTAATGAGCAAGATATGAATTAAGCAAACGGGAAAAGAACGAGTTAAAACTGTTTTCAAACGGTCATTTGTCATGTTTGTAGCGATAATTAGTTGCAAATCGGAAACTAAAAACGGTCTCACAACCTACAGCCTTATTACGAAATGAATATTGGCAAAATTTAGTACAAACTATTTCTTTATATCCTCATGATGTGCCTTTTACTGCTACCATTGAAAATACCATTGAGACTTCATACAAAGAAAATGAATGTTTAACGGGATTCTTTTTGTTCAATTCAATACTGATTACCACTTACTAGCATATACAACAAATCGCGTCTTATGCTTGTAAGCTTCCTTCGTGGCGCAGCGGTGTAAGCTATGACATATGAGTGATTTTACTTTTGGATTGTCCGTTGTTGTCAGTTCGATCCGGTGGTGGCCCACCACTTTTGCATTTTGCAAATGATGCTAGTATTCAGTTCTTGGTGGTCATTCCCTTTAATTTCGGTTATGAGGCTAAAAACGGTACCCTGACCTTTGGAACGAAATGGAAGTATAATCAATCTAAGAATTGTACAAGATACTTTTCAGGGTTCTTTTTACGGCGCTTTTCCAGGAAGTTTTATAACCATTTTAATGATTTCTGAGTGATCTTGATGCAATCTTATAACTTATAATCTTATCGTAGAAATTAACAGCTGGTTTCCTTATTGGTAAAAACGTCTACTGAATGGAAAGCAGTAACTCATTCTTTTCTTTTAAAAACGTAAAATAACGTGTACTATCAAAAAGATCTAAAATACAATATTGTCCCCACAATTTATGCCTTTCTGATACAATCTGCATATCTCAGTAACTGATGAGATAAAAATGTCCAAAGCGACTAACGATATATTTTTTCAAGTATATAATTTATATAAACTCTAAATTTTGATAGCCTATGGACTCCAAGCTCTTCATTGTTATCAATGTTAAGAGCAGTATAGACAATCAAAAAATTACCTGAATATATACCGAAGAAAAGTCGACTTCGAATACTTTAATTATAAACATTGTTCCATACTTCCTAAACACTTTGCTTTGCTTAATAGTTAAATAACACATCACGTTCCAGGTCGACAGATATAAAACATACAACGTATGTAATAATCACACACACTCAACTAAAGTGTATAAACTGTTCGTACACTGTTAAAAATGATCTTAAAACAACAGCGTTTTGACTGTTAGCCGGGACTCAAAACGTGCAAATAACTGTAAAAAAGGGACTCGAAACGTGCAAATGACTGTAAAAAAATGTGATTTTAACTGTTGTGAGTCCCAGCTGCCAGTCAAAACGCTGTTATTTTAATGAACATTTTTAACAGTGTAGAAACAGGATTTTCTCGCGGGAAACCAAGTCAGGAGTGGGTTGCAAAATTCGTCAGGTTCGTCGTCGGTCGCTACAACTTCTACTGCAGGTGTGACTTCTTCACAACTTTTTCAAGAAAATTCGGGTGAGCAGGGTTCCTCTTTTATTCATTCTGGGTCTGTTATGAATAATGCTGATGTTCGTAATGTTGTTGTAGATTCTTCAGCCATGAGGTTTAATGTTACTAATACTAGTACTAGTTCATTGCCATTTGATAATGTAAATAACTCAAGTAGTAGTAGAATAGGCAATAGCGTAACAGCTTCTGCATTTACTGCACCATCTGGCTCTTTTTCTAATCCAGTCAATCCTAATGATATGCCTGAATCTTTAGTATCAATTTGTAGTCTTTGAAGTCAAAAATCATCAATGGGGATTTTATTGATTTCGCTCTACTCTTAGATAGGGATGACTTTCAACCCAATGTTCAAAAAGGGCTTGCCTTGTCTGTCAATAATGAAGGTCAAATAGTTTGGCAAGATTCTAGACCTAAGCGCAATATCACATCAATACACAGTTGGACCACAGCCTTTTTGGTTTATGCTTCGGTCTACTTACGCAGTCATCCTCACAGAATGCAAGAGCTCTTAAAATATGCACACTTGATTCGTACTGCAGCCAGTAGGTTTGGGCTCTTTATGTGGCAGTGCCCATTAAAGGTTTTCAACCTTCATTTCAATCAGGGGGTGCCCATGCAGGAGGGTTTCGGGCCCAAACACAAAGATTTGGCATTAAAAAAATTAAATCAA
>JAMKCH010003090.1:0-50478 GCA_023653785.1 Ophioderma brevispina
GTTCCTGTCAGTCTGTCAACATATTTAATCACTCAAACCTTTTGTACTTGAGATGTGTTACAAATGTCTGTTAGCTCCCGGGTTAATAGTTCATGCATGTAAGGTTTTATTTGAACTAATCATAAAATTAAAGGTGTTCATGGAGAGTTTGTAAGCGGCACGGGGTGGGTTGCGGAAACCTTGGGGTATTTAGTTTTCAAGACATTTTCTACATGGGAGAATTCGCATTTAGAGAACATTATTTTCGGCAATTATTTCTGCATTTGCAGCGCAGTGATAAATCGGCATTTTCCATGAAAATTGCCGAATCCGAGCAATTAGGCACCCAAATTATGTCCCAAAAGTTATTTTAAGAAAATTATAAACCTAGAACTGACTGACATTTATATAAATTACAAGTTTTGTAAAGACTTCCATATGTACCCCCCTCGTATATATTTACATGATACAAAATTTATTTTAATTTTGGCCTTGTTGATCAAAAACGGAATAAACAGCTAAAATAATAACATTTTATGTTGCATGTAAATATATGAGAGGGGGTACATATGGAAGTCTTGCCCAAGTTTTAATTGCTAAAACGTTGTCCGTTTCATGGGTAAGTGATATAGAACAATTTTGGTATAGCGACATAAGGGAATCACAAAAGGAGTCGTCATTTCTCAATCTCAAACCAATAGGTCTGTACTAAAAATCATGTGTCACATGGTTTCTTTACCGCGCGTAGCGCAGAAAATTTTGGAAATTTAGGGATTTGAAAGCACAAGTTTGAAGGCAAGTACAGACTTCCAGTCTCCAGAACATTGTTTTAAATTTTTTGTTATGCTGAAATGAATATTGACCCTAAATGCGTAAGTCCTCATTTAGAAATATAACCCTGTTTCTTGATTTTTGGTGATTTTTAGACCCTTTTCACATATGTAACATGCCTGATCCTGAAAATCTACCCTTTTTACGTGAATTCTTGGACACAGGTGATACCCCCTTGTCCATGAAGACTGACCCCCCCCCCCCCCCCCCCCCCCCCCGGATGTGTACGCTGCATTTTAACTCTTGTATCAAATATATGATGGCGGAGGACCTCCTCGTCAGTGTGTTGATGTTGGGATTTCATTTTCATTGGAAGGTCTTCTTGGAGGTCCTTCTCCACCAGTTGATGAGGTTTTGCAATATATATCCAACTGTAAAGTTAATTTGTAATGTTTTGTGCTTTTCTATCTTTTTCTTGTTCTTTGCTTCACTGATGCTATCTTTGGGTTGTCCCCTTTGATGGCAGTTCAGATATATCCCCATATGTTTCAGTATGGGTGGCAACTTGGTTCATGACTTTTACCCTCTCTTGCACAATGTGATATTTATTCCTCATCCCATTGCTTTTGTGTTTATAGTTTTCTACCAATCTTTGGCAATGTAATTTTTTGCGTAAATCCTCTTATGTTTTAATCTTGTTTTTCTTGCCATGTCGATGCTCGTCTTGTAATTGCCGCAAATAGTCTTCGTCACTGTAAGCGTCATCTCTCTCAAGCAAGCAACCAACCAACCAACCTCGTCTAACTGCACCAAGACCCCTATACGATACATGGAGAGGGATCTGGCTGAAGGTGAAGTAGTGAGAGACCATCAGATGTACGATACCCATCACGAGCCGCCAGACATTGATGTCGCTGTCCAAATCATTCGCGCAGAGCATGACTAGTCTCATCCCATATACACAGACATCGCAAGAAAAATCAAGTACACCGCCGATTGCTGACGACACTGAATTTGTTGTTCAAGAGACACCATCACCCGATCTCGCTGCAGCAGAGCCAGAGGTCCATGCTGTTGGTGCGGCAGGACCAGGCACGTGGAAGGCGGACATCGCCATGTATTTATGCCCGCAGGATTTGAAGAGGTTTCTTCTGGGGATGGAACCCCTAGCCATGCGGCTGCAAGTACTAAAGCAAACACAAGAAAAACAGAAGCATTCCAATGTATAACATCAAAGGAAAACACTAATTTTATCAAAATATGCATATTTTCACAAATTAGGTCTTAAGCATCCCCTTAATATACAGCTTTTTTAGAAAAAAATGGACAGAGCTAAGCCCTCCGACAGCCCCATTTAAGGAACTGTCAGTAGGAACTAAGTCCATAGAGTATTTTTTAAAGTACATGAAAAATATCAAGGCCTGAACTTTGAAAGCTTGAAAACTTCAAAACAAACCGTTATAACAATGCATTGTTTGTTGGTATATCCCTCTGCACCGTTGCAGTTAAGTAGTTAACTAAAATACCATCAGAAGACATTTAGCATACAGCAGTTAAATGGTTAAATCAAAATATTAATGTGAGTGAACCATCCGAAAGTCACGAGAAAAACATGTCGGAAACCAGTTTAACAGACTTTATAAATTGAAAATCTTTCAAATCAATGTTCTTTTATTCACTCTGAAAAGGTATTGCCCTCTTTGTTGTTCTGTATAATTTATTTTCTTTCTTAAATATACGGAAAATCGGGAGATTTGCTAGCAAAACTGGGAGACGGGAGAACAAATGAAAAACCGGGAGTCTCCCGCGGAAAACGGGAGAGTTGGCATCTCTGCGTATTTTGACATTTTGGTGATTTGCTATAATGAATGAGGCTTGGCCGCCACCGCCTGATGTGGTGTGTACAATAACCCTTGTGAGCCTGGACCATGGACCTAAAATATAACCAAGACCTGCATATTCTCTCGAAACGGCGTAACCAAAATCGAGGTGCCCAAAAGTATTATAATGAGCATACGCACTTCATTATCATAGTTTTGGGCACCACCATATTTGGTTTACGTATCGTCGTATTTGGAAAGTCCTTATAGGGCCCTTGCACAGAGCTAAATTATGTTGAATGGACTTTTTGTTTGCCCTCCAGATCAACCAAGCATGAGAAGAATACAATTAATACATGCACCTGGTTCACCTGAACTTCTGCAGGTGATTCCTTTGTATTCTCTGCATGCTTGGGTTGTTCTGGAGGCCAAGATAACCTATTGACCTGCCGTGCAAGCGCCCTATGCATATTTAAGAGACACGCGAGTATTTTACATTCGTCACACTTAGCGAGTGAAAACAACAACAACAACTGATGCTAGTCCTGCTGAGCATGACTTTGGGTTGTTTTGTACATTCACTTCTGTGTTTGTTAACTTTAACGAACCCGAAGTCATGCCAAGATCTGTCATTTTTAACAACCTTTAAGGTTTCCAATTTATAATATAAACTCACCCAAATCACTCCAAAATGGTCCGAAATACCCGACTCTTGACTCACTTTTATCTTGTATACTCCACAATACTGTGGGACCTGTATTTTTCACTGACTCACACTAAAATGATCAAAATTTCGTGATTTTCAACAGGTATACGATCTTACGTTTTCAGTCTAAGTGCCAAATCTGGTATCGAATAGGGTCAGGGGTCAAGATGTAAAGGTCAGTGGAGAACATGTGCTTTGGCATATCAACAAAAACTAGTCTCTTGATATGCTTGATGAGACCGACCTCTATCGGGCGCTAATGTTGGATAATGTCTAACTTGTTGTAACCATGTTTGGAATAGAGATTACGATACCTAGCTGTCATGAATAATCGATCCATAGTTTAATGCAATACATTGATAAGTCTGGCATGCGTTAAATGTGCACATTATAAACATGGACAGATTTATTGACACCAGTTACATGGAATAACAACAGGGTTGGCCGGTAAAAACCAAGCGGTTTAAACCGCCTGGTTTAAACCGGTTAAAACCGGTTTAAACCGCAAGGTTTATGCCACCTATTTTGGCAGAAACTGGCAAAAACCAATATTTTGTTCCTAAAATGCTTCTGAAATTTTCCAAAATTGTATTTGTTAATTTTTATTAACTTTGTATAAGTCAGAATAACAATTACAGAACAAAAGTGGTTGAAAGTACAGTAAACAGTACTTCTGATTTTTATTAGTTTTTTTACATATGATACATGTATATAGTTTGATTAACTACCATACTTCACTCTTGAATACTTAGTGGAAATGGACTGAAATTCAACATTCTACCTTAAAAAGTTGATTGTAGGTATGGCATATATTTCAAAACTGTGTAAATGAATCAAAAACAAAATGTGAATTTTAGGCTAAATTTAAAAAATAAAATATGATGAAATAAAGGGGGAGCAAGAGGAGAAGTACTCGCCATTTAATGAAATATTTGTAAATCCATTTATCTAGTACTGTAAATATTTTGAGTGCTGCAGAACTTTGGCGTTTTGAAAAAATTGTCACGTGTACATTTTCATTTAATTTTCGTTCCTTTTTACAATGTTTTCCTATTTTTTTTTGTTATTCTTGATATGGACAAATATAATAATGCAAACATGTTGACAATCGTACATGTAATATAGAGGGAGTTCTTAATTTGTAGGACATACACCATAAAATGCTTGCATGTCGACCTTAGAAATTTCCTAGTTTTTGCCGGTTAAACCAGTTTATGCCGGTTTAAACCAGGGGTTTAAACGTTTCTGACAAAAACCGTTTTTGCGGCATAAAGCCACCCTAATAACAACAAAAATGAAATTTAATGAACTCACGAACACGCCAGAGATTTTGAAATCCAATGTGCAAAAGGAAGAAACAGCATACTCAAGAAATGTCTGTGGCTGATTTTAGATCGGAGCATCGTAAGTACGTCACAAGCAGTTAATTTTGAGTTGTGAAAACCACTTTTTTCACACCACAGTGTTAACCAGATTCGACAAAATAAGAGCATCTTGTTGTAACCTCAGGTCAGAGATACGTAATGTCCAGTGATAAAAATAACGTCAGACCTGAGGTTAGTACAACGGAGTCATACTGAAAATTTCGGGAATGAAGACGGTCATTATCACTCTTTTCATTGACATTACGAATCACCCTCATTTCTAGTATACACAACATTACATAATCAAATCGTTGGTAGCACGAATCGCCGACTAAGAGATCTCCAAAATTCCTGCAAAGATGTATTTTCATCGAAGAAACAGAATGGCAGGAAGAATAAATAACAAGTACAAGTAGGTGCATGATAATTTAAATACTGCGGCCATTAGGGGTATTTTTCTTAGTGTAATGACTTCGACGCAGCCACTGCGTCGAAAGTCATACACTTTATACAGTGGATTGATTGCTATACGGCTTTTCAATGCATTATGGCCTTTACGTCGTGCCGAGTGCCGACCACCAATGTCAAAAAACGACAGTCGTAAAAGGTTCCTGTACTAACTGAGGTTACAATCATTGGAACTACAACTGAGCCACTGCTAGAACGCGGACTCACAAATATCTCTTCTCCTAAGCAAAATTAACAGGGGTCTCAGGAAATATTTTAGATGCATGGTTTATTCCCATCGAATTGGTTTTTGCAGAATTATTGTAGAGGAAAGCGGTATCCGATCAGACAATGGAACACTGCCAATGGGAAATGCAACACTGTCACTGATAAATGTACATAAAGTTATGATCATAACGCGTGACGGTGACGTATCATTTGTAGCCTAGCCCTAGGTGCGTGTGCTTACAAGTTACAAGTGCAGTAACAGCGACTACGCGCGGCTGGTTGCGCAACAAGAAGGATGGCGCACGAGGTGTGAGAGAAATCGGTTACGTTGCTGGCCTATTGAATAACACGAGCGTTTCCCCTCATGGTTTATATTCTAGCTCTGTGGCCTGGACCTGGTAGCTCCTGGTGGTGCACTGGTGGGCTGCCGAATTCCAATCCCATTCAATACCATGAATGATATCTCTGATTGATGCAAATTGAAATGATGAATCCGGTTTTCAGTTCCAATCAGCCTTATCTTCATTATAACTCACTATGATTTACTTACATACCACGCTCTGGGCTGGCGCTACCTTTCTTTGAATGAATTTCAAGAAACTGCGAGTTGCCCACTCTGCTCTTTCCATATTAGGATCCACGTCCTCATAAACAACTCAAGACTTCTCAACCTCGTACCACTTGTGCTGAAAGTGTTAATTAGACCAAACGATTCAGTGTAAAAAAAGCAGGTTGATCGGCGTTCCTTTAGCGTTTTTAAAACATTTGCATACGAAAACTAAGGGAAAAGGTCACAATTTGCGCATGTTTGTACAACAAGGCACCCAAAACATTGCGACCGCGAATTCGACTGACATTGTTTCGAACAGAAGATGTAAGGCAATTCCTGTAAAATTGTGGGAAAGAATTTAGTATTCTGCCACCACTTTGAAGTCAGCAGCCCGACGGAAATAAACGGGCAATATCTTGTTTGAAGACCGTTAAAATAGGACGTCACAATTGAACCCCTAGATTAATGAAAGAGAGGCCCAATATCAGGATTTAGCACTTTTACGGTTAAAACCCCGCTCAAGAGTTAAGATGTTTTCTAAAAGAATAAAGCACCGGTTTAAAGTCCGATTAAACATTGCATAGGCCTATACACCATATTTAATTGGAGAGCGTTATTTTGACGGAATAAGCGGTTTAATGGAGTAGTGATGCGCTTTATTCCGTGTTAAAAAAATAAAAACCACCCTAAATTTGGAATAAAGTTGCATTTTTTCTTAGGCCTATACTTTCACTCCGATCTTACCCCACCGCTCACTTCTTCATTTTGCAATGGTCTGAACGGGTGGTAATAACATTTTTATTTGGTCCATCGATTTATACACGGCTCACTTTACTTCCTTCCTTCTTTAACCCCTTCATTTCTTACCCCCCAAAAACTACAAACCCCGTTTTGCATTTTATTAAATTACCCCCAAAAGAAATCCCTTTTCCGTCCTCCGGACGGGTATTAATTTTCAAAACTGATTGGGATTCGATACTAATACAGACATATTCCGGTATTATCCCCCGGTGCTATACTTTATACACCCCACACGCGATTGTCTATGGACAAGGGGGGTATAACAGGAGTATAATATAAAGTTGACCGCTAAGAGGCCCTAATACATACTCCTGTTATACCCCCCGTTGCACGGTTACACAGCGATTAGTATATGGAACGAGGGGTATAACAGGAGTATAATATAAGCTTGACGATAAGAGGCATATTTTTAGAGACAGGAAGGGGGAGTAGAAACCGCACCTAACTCGATACCACGCCCCTCCCCCCTTCCCCACCATTCCTGCCCGCTCCCTCTCCCAATCAATTACTAACTCTCTTTCTTTATTGCTCATCACTCGTCCTTTCCTCCCCTCCCGCACTTAGTTCTAGTCCCTTTTTTCCCTCTATTCCTTATATCATCTTGATCCTATGTCATTTCCCGTTTCTTTTGTCTTATACCACCCCAAGCCCCTCCTCCTCTCTCCCCCACCCGCTCTTCTTCCTTACCCCTTACATCCCTTCCGCCAGAGGGAGCCCACTCTACCGTCGCCCTTGTTCTCTTCCTTCCCTCTTCTTTCCTCTATCCTCCGTCTGTCCTACCCCCCGTTACAATGGTTCTTTTTTCTTTGTTAAATTTAGTACAGTGATTTGTCTATGGAACGGGGGGTATAAAAAAGGAGTATAATATAAAGCTTGACGCTCTAGGGGGCCGTAGATTATAAATCCTGTTCTCGCCCCCGGTGCGATACTTGTAGTACAGTGATTGTCTTATGGAACGGGGGGGTAAACAGGAGATTATATAATGCTTTGCAATAGGGAACAAATTTAATAATAACACCGTCCGTAGGACGAGAAAAGGGGATTCTTTTGGGGTAATTTATACCAGCAAAAGAGTGGGTGGTTTAGTAGTTGTGGGGGGGTAAGGGAAGGGTTAAAAAGAAGGACGTGTCAGGCTATTTTTAGTGAGCGGGGTGAGCGGGTGGTATAAATCTAGACATAAAAATATCATACCACCATTTCACGGGCCGTTTGAGAAATAAATAGCGGACCGGAGTGGGGTAAGATCGGGGGGAGTTGGCAATTTTAAATGCTAAGGAACTAGTTTTAGTTTTGACGGAATAAAGTGCAATTTGTGGGAGGAGTATGCGCTTTATTTCCGTTAGCATTTCGCCATTTAAAAAACGACCCCATAAAATAACTTAGGGAAATTGGACAAAAAAATCGAATAATAAGAAAAAGAGAGACCTATGGTCATAACCAAATTTAGCCATTAACTTGTAACCCACTGTCATTTAGTATTGGAAATAAAGCCCAATACTACATGATATGATGCGGTTTTATTCCTGTAGTGTAGGTATTTGAAATGCGACTTCTTGTCGTCTCAATTGTTGCCGAAATACGGCCCGGGAAATGGGCTCCTGCACCCACCTGGCTAATGCAGGCGAATGGTGCTAGTGCTAAGTAGTGCACGCCATCAGTAAGAGACGATACATGCACCGCCTGGCGACATTCATAATCATATATGCGTAGCACATTTCTTTTTTCACGTGGAGTTGAGTTAGGGCGTCCAATAAGTCCCGGGTGGCTAACAAGGACATGCTCCGAATAAACTGCATGTTGTGGTGTGGTTGTGGTGGCGAATACTGAATTCACCCTCTGTTGGAATGGAGCGTTGTAATAATTAATGTAACCCAACGACTTCGCCCATTGCCAGACTCGGCTATTTTTTATATTATAAGGAAGGGCCAAAATCCAATACGAAGGAATTAGTGTGGGCAGTCATCCTTCCGGTTAATATGACAGATCAACGACCAAACTAAGCACACACGTGATATTTTTTTTTTCTGTTTAGTTGGTTATGAGTAATACACCAATAATCCAGAGGTGTGCTAATTAAATTTTGTTGCGGTCCCCTCGAAACCAAGATGGCGGCCAAAATGGCGGCCGTTTTGGCTAAACGACAGTTATTTGACGGTAATGTCCTATGTGAGCCTCCAACCACCTTGTTCTTGGTGTCATATTGAAAGATTAATTTAGTTATCTACATGATGGTACCAACTTTTGGGGTTCGTTGTTTGCTACCACAACGTTTTGGGGGCCAAAAAGGCATATTTTTGTCTTTTTTTTCAAAAAAAATGATGCGGACTAAATACGTTCTCCCCCATGTATATCAAATTTGTTATTATAATTGGATTAAGACTTCTCAGGAATTTACCCTAATATAATATGCCATTTGTGTGAAAGACAGGATCATAGCAAGGTTAACTTGAAAGTTATAGTGTCTAAGAAATGAAAGGGGTCTTAATCACAAAAATGAAATATTGCACATTTCTCTAAACACTTGAACAAATGTGTGTGTCTATACCATATAAAATGCCTGATATGAGCAATTTTCTTGATACCTAATATAATAAATGTTTGATTTCAGTTGCTGCAATGGCCTTGCTTGATTCAACTTTTTGAGTTTCGTAGTTTGACCGGTAAACCTCTAAATCCAAAATGGCGGCCAAAAATAGCCGCCTTGCTTGACAAAACAATGTTTTTAAGGATAACAGTTTGAAGGGAAGAAAGCCTCCATCAGCATGTGTTGGTGGTCATTTTAAAGCAATAAAGTTTCTACAGGATTTGTACCAGCTGAGAGTTTAGGTGGTTTGTGTAATTTTTTTGTTTAAAGTGGTATATGCAGCAAAAATGTGAGTTTTTGACATTTTTTTTACCAAAAAGAGATCAAGGAAGAGAGAGGACATTTTTCTACATCAATGAAACTTTTAATTTCATGAGTCTTGGATACTTGTAGGACTTTGACCCTCATAAAATATGAACACTGTGAAACCCAGGCCACTTTAAAACATATTCTGCATAAAAAAGTTATAGTGCCCAAAGAAAAATGTGGGTCACAATCAACATATAAAATAGCTATATGACAGTTTTGATTACATAAACTATATAATAAATGTTTGATTCAGTTGTGCTGCATGGCATTCTTACTGATTCAATTTTTGCGGTAACCTCTAAAATCCAAGATGATGACGGCAAAAATGGCGCTGTTTGACACAAATACATTAAGGAATAATATTTGAAGAAAACCCATTGGTATGTCATGTACAGCAAATCAAATTTTTACTTGATGTTTTCACTGTAAACCATTAATATTTTACATAGCTCTAAGTAGAACCTTTAACTTAGGCAACAACTGTGTGTAGCTATAGTGTTAAAATTGCTGCATGGGGTCCATTTCAAAAAATGCAAATTCTTAATAAAGTTACTAATTAATTTTGAAAAAAGAAAAAAATAAAATGATTGAAACCAGTAATTTTGTCATTGTCTCAGCTCCTGTATTGTTCTTCCCAAAACTATATGCAAAGAATACTACAGCTTAAATAGCGAATTAATAGCCTGGTTCTTGCACTCCTTCGGACAAGTGCAAATCCCTGTACATTTCATTCCGTTTTCTTGCACCCCACTTAGTGGATAGTGCATCGGTATTGACAGCTGCAACATGTAATCCCCAAAACCCGGGGGAGGGAGGGCATCCATCTTGGAAGTGACCTTTTGTTTTTCAGCAATGAAAATTTTTGAAATTTCAACCAAAGCCCCCCCCCCCCATTTTTTAATTTTACCATGTCACCCAAAGACCCCTCTTTGGGTTATATAAAATTTGATGGAAAGGACTATTTGTAAGAAAAAATTTTGCAAAATCTCCCCAAAAACACCACATTTTTGGGAAATTTTGCAAAATCAGCCAATCAGAAAACCCCTAGTTTAAGAGCATTGGTCTTGTCGTCGCCCAGAGACCCTATTTTTTTCAGTCCGTCACCCAATGCCCTGGGTTTGGAAGCGCGAGCCTTAAAACGCATCAATTCATATGTGAGTTGCCCCCACCCCCGGGTTCCAAAACCAACAGATGGTGCTGGAAGAACATCTATCCAAGCAGTTGAAATTAACTTGGAGCTGTACAATCCATCCATGGCCGCGTGGTTGTGGAATAAAGGTTTTTGTACCGAGTGATACAGGCCTATATGAATTGTACGTTGTAGTTGGCCCCATTCCTTTTTGACGTAAAGGGCACACTATGCAAGGAAGAAGGTTGGCAGGATCAAATCTTCCAGAACTACACGTGGTGGAAACGAAGTTCATTGACCCTTTTGTAAGTAAAGGGCGAATGTAACTTCTTGGACACTGCATAAAAAGCATAAGAATATGCTTCAGAGGAATGATTATGGATCATCTCTAGTAGCCACGATACAATACCTTTCTCTCTGCCCTTGTGAAAGCAAAAACATTACAGCCTGTAGTGAATGAATCCTATAAACCCATCACATGCTGATTCCCCAAGTTTTGTTCCATGCTGTAGATTCATAGCATGTGGATCCCAATGTTGCAAATAAGACAAATCACACGTCCATCTATATCCCAGCAACTTGAGTTCTTTCAACTATCAATTTAAAGGCCGACTCAGAGATTTCAGAGGAGGGTTGGCCCTCAATTTTAAAACAAATCGTGTTTTTTGCATATACATAATGATTGTCCTATTTGAAATAGCTAAGCTCCAATTGAAGTCTTAGAAAATCACAAAATGCCTACTGCCCTCAAACTTTGGAATAAGCATTTTGTGGGGGACGTTGTTATTCCCACTTGACTATTTGTCAGACAAAAAAAAATTATCAAAAATCTGAGGTCAGCCTTTTAAGAAAATTTGCTAAGGAGTTCTGACTTTAATCTCTTAGGACCTTCTCGGCTACTTATGAAACTGTTGGTTGGGGCTAGCATAATTGTGCGAGAGCTGTTTTTGACTGCTCTATCGTGGGACCCCTGTTTTTATGGATATTGTTATAGGGTTGTATCACACACCAATGCACACTGTTGCTGATCATGGAGACTAAATTTTCAGAACGCCCTAAAATGTAACACTATTGAACACCTGACACTATTAACATAGTGTTCTGTTCGTTTTATGTGATACCTACCTTCCAGTCCTTAAAATATGTGAAAATATTAAGAAAACTAATTAAATGATTACAGTCAACATACTATTACATTTGTTGATGCCTTAGAGTAAAAAATGTAAAAAGTTCGAGTTGTGAGTCAGGTCGGCTGGTGAGAAAACATCGGACACCTTAGGACATGGCGTTTTTTTAAACGTTTGAACACTGGCTGTCAGGCGTCTCTAAAGTGTACCAGGGATTTGCACGTGTCCAAAGGAGTGCAAAAAACAGCCTATTAATGCAAGCTATTTATCCTGAGAACGAGTCATAGCATTCAAAATAATCAAGCACTTTCCACAGAATTACGCGTTCAGACACAGATGAATCTCTACTAAAGTATAGTAGTATATTATTGCTGCACATTAGAATGGAAAGAACAATACAAACAGAGGATACAGACAAAATGAATCTGCTTCTCATGTATGTTGCCAAAGTATGGGTAATATTTAGTATTGCAAAAAATATAGTTTTTATGCCCTTGTTGGCAAATGCATATGTGAAAATGAGCAACTGTAGCAGGTGTTGAGCATGCTACTTGTACCTAAGTAAGTTCTATTTAAGAGGCTATGTAAAATAGTAGGTTTTTTTAAAGTGAAAAAGTAGTCATTTTGGGATCCTGGTGCCCTGTTGGATGCTTATATGTTACTTCTAGAAAGTATTTAAAATCTTTCAATTATATGGAGCACATTGTCCAGTAATGATACAGGACTTGATAATTTAAGCCTTACATGTTATTTATGAGTGACTAAAAAACTGTGTTCTTGTGATTGTAACACATTTTACTTGGGGCACTATAACTTTTACAGAATATGTGTTAGAGCTGGCCTTTTCACAGGGGGCATATTTCCTAGTTCATTGATGTAGAAAAAATGTCTCTTTCTTGATCTCTTTTGGGTTATAAAAAAAATGTCAAAAACTCACCATTTTTGCTGCATATACCACCTTAAAACCACCATAACGCATGGTTAATCCTGCAAGAAAAATTTTATTGCTTTAAAATGACACCAATCACAGCTCTGATGGAGGCTTTTGTCTTCAACCCGTTATCCTTAAAAAAAATTGTTTTGTCAACCTAGCAGCGGGCCATTTTGGCCGCCCATCTTGGATTTTAGAGCGTACTGCAAAAAAAAAATTGAATTCAGCAAGGCCATTGCAGCAACTGAAATCAAACTTTATTATAGTTAGGTGATCAAAAAACTGTCATAGTTTTTATATGGTATGGAACACACACACATTTGTTCATTTGTGTTAGATGAAATGTGCCAAAAAAGGCGTTTTTGGATTAAGACCCATTCATTCTAGACACTAAACTTTTAAAATTAAACTGGCTATTGATCCTGTGCTTTTCACACAAAATGATTATATATAAATAAGGGCAAATTCCTGAGAAGTCTGTGATCCACATGGAAGAACAGTTTGGATATATGGGGGAGAAAACGTATTCAATCTGCAACATTTTTTTGAAAAAAAAAAAAAATGGCAAAAAAAATATGCCTTTTAGGCCCCAAAACGATGTGTAGATAACTACGAAACCCACAAAAGTGGTTATCTTCATGTAGATAATTAAATTATCTTCAATATGACACCAAGAACAAGGTAATTGAAGGCTCACGTAGGACATTACCCTCAAAATACTGTCGTTAGCAAAAACGACGGCCATTTTGGCCGCCATCTTGGATTTCGAGGTGACCGCAACAAAATTTAATTAGCACACCTCTGAATTATTGTGTATTATCATAAAAACTACCAAAAAATCAAGGTGTGCTTAGTTTGTAGTGATCTGGCAAGTAACATGCTTATTTTTGATTTTGGCCCTTCACTTAATAGCGATACATGATGTTGTAGACCCGGGGGGGATACAACCCTTGCGTTGCGGTACCGAAACTAATATAGCGCCCTCGATTGCACCAAGGTCCATCCTAGTTTAAGGGGTTCGTACACTGAATGTTTCACAATGTTAATTATTTTATTTTCCAAATTCGCCTATTTCAGTTCAAGGTTGCATGGTTGAATTTGGTAGGTTTAGTATCAAAATTTAGCTTCTTTAATGTTCTTTAGGTTTATTTATTTTTATAAATCAAGGATAAATGTATTTTGGGCGATCCTGGAGTTGGGGTCCACGATCATATATAGGGAAGAGAAAATTACTTTCCATCAGATTTAAGGTAGCCGACAAATTTAAATAGCTCCCATTTCCAACAAAGTTAAATCGTTGGAAGGAGGGCAGGACTTCGATTTTTGAGGGAAATTATGGGGTAAAATAACAAGGTCAAAACAATTTTTGAAAAGTGCTAAAAACATTGATTTTCGTCAAGGTTTTTGGCTCGAAAAACCACTAAAAATGCGTCCGTTTTTATCGTACTAACCTGTATCGACGTAGCAATAAATCTGTTACTAGAAAACAAGGTTAAATTGTTGGAAGGAGGGCAGGGCTTCGATATATGAGGGAAATTACGGGGTAAAAACAAGCAGGTTTTCAGAGCAAGCCGCCATTGCTACCCGATGAAAATATTCGATCACATGGTACAAATGGGCTATTCTGATTGGTCAAAAGTCCGAAAATCTTTACGAGGGAGTAGGGGCGATTACCGAACTGAATTTGTTTTGGTTGAGCGTAAATGGAACCGCGTAAAGTCGGCGTGGACTAGCGTATCAAGGATCGCAGCACAATAAACGGGATACGCGCTGCATTTGCGCTGCATACGCATTTGATTTTAGCATCAGATTTGTCCATCCGTACCCCAGAAATCAAAGGGAGGGAGAGTCGAAACTCGGTAACAGCCACTCCCGACAGCAGCTGCTAGCGTCAATGTCGATTTTCGTTGAAAGTGCACCAAAAAGCAGGTAAAATTACCTTTTTTTAGCAAATTAAGTTTCATAAATGGATTATTTGGATCCAAAACAAACTTAGGGGAGCTATTTAACCTTGATGCTAAAGATTAAACTTGATGCTCAACTATAAACCCTATATATGATCGTGGACCCCAACTCCAGGATCGCCGTATTTTGCTTACAGCCCAAGTCTAGTTCCAGTAATTGTAACTTATGGTATCATCTTTTAAAATTTTGACATAATCTTTGGTGCCATAAGTTACAACTGTTCTGTGGAGTTCCAATGCCATTTAAGGTTTGAGATGTTTTGAGATGTATATTTCCTAAATAAAAAGAAAAAATAATTTTCTTTTGACATACATAGCATCTCTAGAGCCTGTAGAATAATTGTCTTACCAATTTGTAACCGATGCTACAATTTGTTCCCAAAAAAGTTCATGTCAACATGTACACAGGCTGCCAAATTGGCAGCCCAATGTAGACACAACAAGGGTAAGTTTCACCTGAAAATTTCATAATGTGAATTTTAAATCTGGAAAAATGGTTATCACATGATGCAGAAGACTCTCAAGAATGCCTACAATATAACGTTTATTGGCAAATAATGAATATTTAAGCCACTTGGCAGCTGTAAGTTAGAGCAGAAGCTGTCTGGGTATCTTGGCTTAAATGGCACTTCACTACACACAACTCGTCCTGATGATATTCTATGATAACAGCAGCCATAAAAAAGTTAAGACTATCTAGTAATGATCATTCCAGGACTAAAGCCCAAGTCATGAAGTTGGAGTTACACATTTGGGTCACTTCATTGAAATCCCCTGGAAAAAGTTTAGTTCCCTCCCGATTTGTTTGTTGGGTTGTTTTTACAATCGGGGATACCTCTTGGCTGGACACTTACAATGATGTGACCCATAAAAAACAATGTCTGTACGTTTTATAATTGGTACTATGCCAACTTAAGACCCCAAAAAGCACTACCTACTGCCTGCAAGAAGAAACCATTTGAAATGCTGATGACTAACACAAAAAATATGTACATATACATGGAACATGCTTAAAATTCACAGTCTCATTTGAAGTAGGTTAACATTTGAGTAGATTCAGCAATGTCATAAAGAACATTTGAGGAAAACATTCCAACATTTAGGAAATAACATTTGGACGCAAGGTATTAATATCCAGGAATTCTTAAAAGAATGTGACCATTTAGTAACAAGCAGTGTCAGTTTGAAATTTAGTGGTAAAATCCGTCAAAAAATGTCTTCTCCATATTTAGGCTAATAAAACTTCAACTAAATTGACAGATTGATTTAGGATATTCTCTATAAAAAAACTCTGTTTCATTTATTTCTATACATTTGTAGTAAACACTTGGTGGATACCCTTTAAGTTTTCCTGTTATCCATATCAAATGTTAAAAGGCAGCTTTTCCGTCAAAATCTTCCCTTTCCGAAAACACACAGTTTCATAGCCATAGTTTTTTCCTGAAGACCTCACACTCCAAATTTTGCAACATACCCTTGAATTATCTATAAACAAAAAATATTAATACTGGAAAAATAACAAAGACACTTTGTTTTTAACCCAAATGTAGAAAAATGAAAAGGTTGCTCTGTCAAAATCTTGTCCCCTCCGAAAAATGTTAACATTTGATCAATCATCAAATGTTCACGAAGACTAGTCCCCATAATTGGGACTTCCCATTACGTTTCTTTAACAGTTTGCCTTTAACAGTCTATAATATGTGAAGTCCCAAACACATTATGCGCATCAGCTATGACATTTTTGATGTAGCCTTCCAAATTTTGACCACTGACAACATGTCACCTCCATATTACCCGATCCTATTCAAAGCTTCACGGATGGCTTTCGCGAAACACCTTCTAACAGCACAGTAATATCCAATTTTAAATGCGTGAATGGCTTAAAGTAGCAATACATAATCGGGACTTATAGTCACAGTTCAGAATCTTACAAGTCTTGGAATTCATTAAATTTCACTTCAAAAAGAGTTGATGAAGATATTTCGACTATCATGTTGTTGAGAACACTCTAAGGAATACTTTCAAAGGTGGAATAAGTAATATTATGTGCGTGAAAAGTGAAAATTATGGAGAATGTGAGACAAAACATGGTCATATCAGTACACACTATTTTGGCATGACTCCCTTGATTAAAGTTATATGGCAGTATGATAATTGTCTAGAGCGTATTCCTGACGTTCATTTTGTATCGATCGGCGAATCTTCACAATGCAAAAGGTTCGTTCACCTACATGCAAGTGCCGCTGCGGTAAGTTGCAGTGCTCGAATTCGGTCACTGCCAGGTACTGCATTGCGGTTACTGCAACCGAGTTAAATATTTTACTGCAGCTGCAGCAGGTTGCGTGGAGTTGCTTCAGCAAGTGATCGATATACCGGCACTGCAATGCACCAGTGCAGTGTAGTATGAAGAGCCTTTACGGTACTGTTTACGGCACATACATGATACAAAGGTGCAAGCATGTCAGGACGTTGTTTGAATTACTCCGTTCAGATTTCCACCTTCCTGGTATGTTGGAATATTTCATATAGCTTCATAAAATCGAATATGAATTTATATTTTCCTGTGAAAATGGAAAAATGCCGAACAAGCGCAGTCAGTCATCCGCAATTTATCACTACTTTAATTATAAACTGCCGATCTGCGAGCCCGGGAACTGAGGCCAGATCTAGCGAGAGTGCTTTCTTTTTCGTCGTGGTAAAAAAGTAAGTTACATCACAGGATGGAATCTTAGAATTAAATTTTATTCCATGTTAAATGTCTGACTCTGATGATATAGCTAAGCTTTCAAAGAACAATTTGATTAAACAAAATGTTTCAAAACCTGACATTAAGCTCAGATCGAAACGTTGTTTTGCGGATCATCTTTTTTTTAAAGCGGTATAATATTTGGCATAACGTAATATTGGGCTTAGGGTGATGCCCCAGGAATTTGATAGAAAAAAAACAGACATGAGGGGGAAACAATGTAATTTCAGTTAACATTCATTTCTTTCATTTTTAATGGAATATGAAATACTTTGCTAAGTTGTGGTGGGAGGGGCCGCGTTAAAACAGTTCCCTGAGGGCGTGTCAGCGTCCATCGTATGCCACAACCGGTGGCTGCATGGGTGTTTTCCGGGGCTCATTTCGGCCAAGAGCACTAGACCCCACTGCACGGTTTGAACGGGCTGCGGGTGTGCCTTCAACGCGAATTCATCCGATATTATTTTGTAGTGGGGAATATTTTTAAATATTATCAGCTGTTGTTGATCCAAAGGAGCTCCAAAGACGTGTACTTAAAATATTTCCGAAAATATTACAGTTTACGCCAATTCAAGGGTACGGAGACGACTTTTTCATCCTTTGCTACAGGTAGAAGTACTCAGTTGACGCATAGGCCTAATAAATAGCATGTAGGTTATGCTTGTAAATCTCAACTTATTTTTCCTGAAAGGAATGATTGTTTACTACATACACTTAGAGCGTCGCCTACATTTTCTTTAGTCTTTTTAAATAGAAATGCAGAAGTGTTAAAAATCGTGGCAGATGTGTGACTTGTCCAGCTATTCTCCAGCCTAAGGAAAATGTACGGTCGTCAAGCGGGCTGGGGATCAGTCGACACTTACTTCCTTTGTGTTACCGTAAGCATGGTGTTTGAGCACGCTTAAAGCCGATCGATTAATCTAAAAAAGAGGAATAACCTCTATATGGAGGAGTCATGCTCAGCAGCGACATCACGAGACGTGACGCCTCAAAATTTTGACATTATACTTCTTGACTTGGCCTACAATTTGCAAAACTCAATACTGAAAGTAATCAGGCAACTTTATTTTTCACCCCAAATGAGACAGCCGAGGTACCCTGATTGTAAAAAACCCCTATCAATTCAGAAATTCAAAGCTTTCATACTTAACAAAATTTTATGTTTTAAGTCCAAATAGTCTAAAGATGTATTGTTATCCCCGAGTTTTAGCTGACTTTTTAGTGCTTTGTCTCACCCCCCCTTAAAATCTAAACCGAGTCGTTATAGCGCTCCCGGTCAATCAAGATCCAGGGACCACTGTTCGTCAAACTTGTCATCTCCGATTTTAATAAATCATCCTTGCTTCAACCGATGAACGTTTTTATTTGGGCGGAACTAGGCATCCGGTAGAAGCACTTCCGTATACTAGTACAATAACCTGTAGCAAGCAGTGTAAATGAATAGGCCTCCGAAGACAAAGGTTTCGCAAATATTCGGCAAATATTTGGAGCTAATAAAAAATTGTTTCATATTATCCTCGCTGATAAAACAAGGACCACAACTACCGAGTCTGAGAAGGTTTTTATTCCTAATAGATGCATAAAAATTCATAATTAGTAATTCTGCGATATAAAATTCAGGGGAAATCCTTCCATTATATAATTGATAGTTCCACAACAGTGACGACAGCGGCAATACTAACGCCATTACTCAATATGTGAAAGCAAATTGTAGATGTATATATTTTGTTTATTTCTAAGCCCTTTTTGCAAATTACTGTCTGATTTGTATTATAAGGACATTAGCAACAACTTGGGTGAGTAATTTTATCTGAGTTGTGTTGTGAATTCAGTAAATCTGCTGCTACACATTTTTAAGTTCACTCTTCTGCAAACCTAAAATAGAGCGGTCCGTACCGAAAACGTCATTCCGATTAAAGAATGCATCTGATTTGCTCGTATATTTAGGGTTGTGTTGCAAACTGGCTTAGTCCTCGTAACTAGGACATTCAAATCCATTTATCATTAGCACTGGGCATTATCGAACAGTTGATTCTCATGTCCTAGTACGTTGTACTAAAGTGACATACGGTATTTAAGGAACACAAACTTTGCAAGGTTACCGAGACAAAAATACCGCCAATATGCACTCAGCATTCATGTGAATTCTTGCAATACTTACATTACTCTACATACCATTAGTTTTGCAATTTGATATCCCAAAGTGTTAATTTGAGAAGAAATAGGACGGAGCGATCGTTCTCAAACCAGAAATGAAGTCCAACTTAGAAACAGGAAGCATAAATTACGAGGTTAAAGGTCGTACACACGGTAAACAAACCACACCACCGATGAACAAAATCTGTTTCCAACACATTCAGACGATGCCGGCCAAGCCCATACAAAAAAAAAATAACTAATTTAGGCGGTTATATGTGGGTAAGTAGTTATGCCTCAGACTCACAAGGACAGACCACACCATTTACGTATCGTCTTGGCACACAGCTCCGCCCATTGTTGAATCTTGGCAAACATTGGCAAATCTTCACTGCCCTAGGGAGTTATCACCACATCATTTATCGGCTGAGGTACGGCGGTCCGGTTTAGTAAGATATCCTGTTTCTAAAATTGAAAGCGTAAATTGAAACCAGCGTTTGAAAATTCTCAAGACTGAAATAATCCCGAAAGGCATTGCGGGAAAAGGGATGCGGCCCGTAGCGATTGCGTGTTCACTTTTCCGTGTTTGCGAGCACCTAAGTACCTGACAAAAACGTTCAATTTTCTCGCTAGGTTTATAGGTTCAGACCCAATTACGATACATATTGAAAACAAAACATAGTAACGGACACAAGCGGTTAGGGCCGACCAGGTAACCCTATACTTACCGTGTAAATCGCAGTTTCATGGTTTAGCCAACTTTGAGTTTTCATTGCAATCTCTAAGTCCCAAAATAATAGATTAAAATTTTGCGTCAGAAGTGGGAATCGAACCCAGGACCTTTTGATCACAAGGTGAGCGCCTACACCTGCACGCCACGAAACTCGAGCTGGCAGAAGATCGGCTTTTGTAATACTTAAATAAACTCATTAACGGAATAAAGCGCACTCATACCATAATCTTCTTGATTGACAAGGTTACCTGGTTGGCCCCTAGCCGCTTCTGTAACGGACCCTCTGATGCAAAATCTCCATAGAACCCCTTCGAATTCCGGAGATATTTGAGAGTTTCATTTGCATGCATTCGCTATGACGGACTGATAACGTTAATCTCTCGCGCAGTACTAATTTAGGTAATATCTTTTGCAGTCTGTGACACAGGCTACTTACTTTCCGGACCGCCGTAGGCTGAGGGTGGGAAACTCTGTCAGATAGCGTTGATTTGGATTTTTTGGACATTGCGGGTGGTTGTTACACTGGAGATTGCGCAAAATACTTGGCCTATCGTAACGATTTACGCACCAAAATATTCCTAACTAAATTGTCTAGTTAGCTGACTAGTTTATAGGTTTATTTTTGAAAAAAGACGAAAAAACGTGGAAAATACGATCCATACAAGCAATTTTCTTACCTTTTCAGCTGGCTCAATTCTCGATTGCTGCTATCAAGTCATGCCGGACGCCAGGCTTACAAAAACTAGTGAGTTAATTGGTCTTTTTTGTCAGGAATCCATTTCTAGCATCAGATTGACCACCTGATTCGTTAATTTCACGATATCCAAGGTACCGCGAAACCGTTTTTTCATTCCTTGTTCAAGCTAATCGCAGAGCCTTTAACACAGCGCTCTGCTGCTAGGGAGTCAAAAGACGTAGTGCATGTCTAAGAATAGCCGGCCAATTAGCGATGCAGAAACGGAATAGGTGGCGCTGTGTGCCAGCAGTACATATGCTATGAGAGCGTAAATGGTATGAGACATATAGGATTGCACAGCAGCATGTTATGTTGACGTCATTTTACTGTTTACTTTCATTTGACAGTCCTGAGTAGCACTACTTGAATACAAAGACTGTAATTACTGGACAATGTATAATTGCAATTGTGTGTGCACTCTTGCACGCCAAAACATGAACAACATGATTGACCTCCCATTCAATAGTTATCCCAATAATGGCAATATTGATTGGGGTGAGAAACAACTCCTTGACATCTTCCTTTGTTCACATGTCAACAATAACACAGAAACTTCTAAATCTGTGTGCAAAATTTCTGATTTCTCTTGATTTTCTTGATAATGAGCATTGGAAAAAAATGTTCTAAGGATGCTATAGGATTACATGTATGTGGTATCATGTCTATGTGATTAGGTAAGTTGGGCTCATATTTATTGTATTTAGGAAGACTGTGGCATGTAAACAAATGGCATCTGGTGTTTACACTGCTAATGGGGAGATGTATACAGTGGTTTTCAATACACCTTCCTCTGTCTTAGTGGGTTATATCCCACTAACACAGATTCGATCTGTGTAAACCTAGTAAAAACAACAACAACAATGTGACCTCGTCCTTGTCCGTTATTCATTCAGCATTAATTTTTAGATCCTCGTAACAGTGGTTCTGAAAAGTGAGTAGAGGGCAGTTTTTAATTTTTTTTTTTACTTCACCGAAAATTGATATTAACAGCCACCGACTTTAACCTGCATCAGAAATATGGTGAAGCTTTTTTGTTACTTTTACAAGGAATAGACCTATTTGAGGTTCTTTAATTAAATCACTGCGATTGGTTAATAACACAATTAATTAGGCCTATAATCCATTAAAATTTCAGGATTGCAAAAAAAAAAAAAAGTTTGGCCTTATCCCAAAAAGTGAGGAGGGAGGGCTATAAGAATCGGATAATTTTTTAATCGCCCTAACAATTCAGAAATAACCCTTTATTTTTGTATTAAAACAAAGATGACGGCTAAATTTGTGATTTCTTGGCTACCATCGTCTGACTAGTCCATGAAATACGGCCACACATGTCGATCTCGTGAGCAATGAGTGACAGGTGCTGCACACAAGTGTGGCCATTTTGTGACCCACTGACACACATGACCCTGATGAATTCTACGGAATAAAGTGCACTTTATTCCGTAAAGTCTTCTGAATTCATCAGGGTCATGTGTGTCAGTGGGTCACAAAATGGCCACACCTGCGGTGCACACAACAGAATTGGCACTAGAGACTTCTCTTCTGAAGCAATTTACACAAACACGCACCAAAAAAAACCATGGCAAGATACCCCTTCGTAAAATGGCATTTTAGTCAATTTATGTTAAAAGAAGGAACGCCCGGAGGGGTTTTGGCTAGATATCTCCGCAGAGGGTGTGGCTTAGCATCTTGTCAAGGAAATATAGAATCACCGGCGCAAAAAAACACTGAATGCGTAGTTTGCCAGTGGCGTGCATACTAATCCCATGAGTCCTTGCGATTTCTACGATACGGTCTGTGGAGCCAATGTAATGAGAACACGAAGGAAATTTGTATTTTTTTTTTTCTGACATAGGTAAATGATAATTGACATCAACTACCTCATATGAACTATAAGACACACATGTTTGCATGGACGTAGATGAGGGTGAGTGAAATAAAGTTAAAGATAAGTTATCCTTCTGCAAAGTTGAACTTCGCTGAGTTCAGGAAAAATGGCGGAAGTCATATGGCTCTGGTTTTTTTTAACATTATACCAAAAGTGTCAACCAAGGGGGTGAAAATTAAAGTGCATTGTAGTGACTTTTACTGTTTTTCATCTTAGACAAACCATATTTTATGAAAATAAATGAGTTGAGGCTTAATCTTGTTTCGATTATGTGTTACAACTATGGAATGTAGAGCAAAACCTCCATTTTTTGTTCACTAAAAAAAAAAAAAAAAAAAACATGGCAAGATACCCCTTCGTAAAATGGCATTTAGTCAATTTATGTTAAAAGAAGGAACGCCCGGAGGGGTTTTGGCTAGATATCTCCGCAGAGGGTGTGGCTTAGCATCTTGTCAAGGAAATATAGAATCACCGGCGCAAAAAAACACTGAATGCGTAGTTCGCCAGGTAAATGATAATTGACATCAACTACCTCATATGAACTATAAGACACACATGTTTGCATGGACGTAGATGAGGGTGAGTGAAATAAAGTTAAAGATAAGTTATCCTTCTGCAAAGTTGAACTTCGCTGAGTTCAGGAAAAATGGCGAAGTCATATGGCTCTGGTTTTTTTTAACATTATACCAAAAGTGTCAACCAAGGGGGTGAAAATTAAAGTGCATTGTAGTGACTTTTCTTACTGTTTTTCATCTTAGACAAACCATATTTTATGAAAATAAATGAGTTGAGGCTTAATCTTGTTTCGATTATGTGTTACAACTATGGAATGTAGAGCAAAACCTCCATTTTTTGTTCACTTTCATGATAAGACAATTTTAAAGCTCCAATTGCTTTGCATATTGATGATCCAAGTAACATAGGGTGAAGTAGCAAAGACCAATGCTGATTTATCCCAAATTTCATATTCCTGTGGTTACTAGAAAATTGTTTAGAGTCAAATGAATTCAAAAATCCTCATTTTCACTGATTTTAAAAGTTTGTCTAAAAAATTCAAAAGAGGCTTAATCCTTCTATTACTTCATGTGTGCATACAATCAACTGAGGTAATTACTTGCACCAAACAAATTTGAAAAACTCCAAACAAAATATTTCAGATTGATCCTTTCCTGTGTTGACAGCCGAATTTGTCATTTGAAAACTAGTTTTTCAAGTACACAATTTCTACAATTTTCATGACTAACTTGAAGTCCCAACTTATGTGGCTGGCGGACATTGAAGCCTGGGTGAGAGACTGCTTCTCTTTTATATAGGACAATATAATTGCTTAAATATTTATACAGCAACTTAATTTTAGGTCCTGACTAAGTTGCAGCAATCAAGTTATGCAAGATGTTGCTTGTAATTGTAGCCCCGTTTTTGACCATGTCAGGTTTGACTTCTAAGATTGGTCAGCATGTCAGAAGTTTATCCAGGATTGATTCCAGTAAGCAAAAAAACTTGCTTTAGGACGGTCAAGACTAGTCTCAGACTCTTCAAGATTTAGTACTCTTAAGTACAAGTACAAGATCCCTGCAACTTCAAGTCTGCCATCTTTAGTCATATGCGTCAAGATTAGCACACTCTATTCATGCGCACTCCAACCCTGCGTGTTTGGCTCCACCAAAGTGTGTTATGCTGTATTTAACAACTGAAACAGAAACAGAAACTTGACTGTGTGGCCTCTCTCAAGCTCACCTTCAAACACACTAGCTGGGTTTCGAAAGTAGCTGCTTCAATGGCAACAGGAAACTACAGAAGAAACTAGGAAGAAATCGACCACCATTCTACTGTAGTAGACTTCGATGTTCCTACATCTGGTGCGAGAAAGCTTTGTTACACTTTCAGCTTCTGTAGGAGATGTGGCCAACTTCCTGACTTCTTTATTTCATCACAACCTTCTACCCTCTACTGTTAGTAACTACTGGTCTCTTGTCAGCCATTACCACGACTCAAGATAAACCAGACATACAATTTTCAGTTCTGTTTATTTAGGAATGTTGAATGAACGGCCCACTGGAAGAAGACTTATGTCCATCTTGGGATCTTCCGGTTTCTCTGTGTTTGTTGCTGATGAACCCTTGAGCCGTTGGATAAAGCTTCCCTACCAAGAGCTTGTTTATGGTCAAAACACAGACATGACAGTCATTAACTTGTGCACCTCATCCTATAGTTCTTCTAGAGCTTCAAGGGTTACAGGAGTTTCCGAAGATTTACGATGGTACCCAGTTAGAGCCTTTAGACACTTCTTACACCGTTCTGCCTTCTTTCGAAAATCTTGGATTCTTCGTTTTCTGACCTCCTTTTTCTACAACAGACCTCACAAACCTGCAACAAGCAAAGTTTACACACTGGGTCACTTCCCTCATCTCTGACAATTTGAAGTGAAAGCCTCGTCACTGGTCAGTAACATCGCCTTTTAACCCGCATGCTCATGAATTAGAAGTCAGGCAACCTTCCAGGCTTTTCACTTAGGAGTAAACTTTAGTGAAACTATGGAAGCAGCAGGATGGAGGACGCCAACAACGTTCTAAAACATTTTATTGGAAAAGTCCTTTAAAGTTATCAAAACGTGGTCAAGACCATCCTGTCAACCAAGTAAGAGGAGGGATGCTAAGCATCATTACCATTATGCTCATAAGGTGAGGAATGCCGGTTTAGTAATGACAGTATGTGCCTGAGACAGATGTGGCTCTTATTGTGTGCGGCCTGAAAGAATGTTCAGGAGGCACATATCTCAAATTTCTGTGTGTCCGTATGTATGTGTGGTCAGTAATGGACTCGGTTATACCTTTTCAAAAAATTGTGTGCAGGTAACCGTATGCCCGATTTACCTCAAACTTGAAAGGATGAAGGAAGTGAGGTGCGGAAAAATATTATGTGGAGCTTTTGGCTGCATTATTTTGCCTATCATGCCTGAATTCGTTTGGCATATTTTTCAGACATTCGGTTAACCTTTTTTGAAAATGGCTCTGCTGGCTAAACGATATCCGATTTACTTCACACTTGGTACGGTGATACAGTGAGATGCCCAAAAATATTATGTGTAGCTTTGGCTGCATATTTGATATCATGAATATTAATTAGCTGGTCAAAATGATAACCCCTTTTCCGCAAGGCTTGTGTGCAAGTATCTGGATTCGTAGGCGTATGTATTGATGTAAAACTGGTGGAAGGGAGCGGGTGAAAGAGTTCTCGAACCTGATTAGATGTTGGGCATTTTCGGGGCAACTTATAATGCAATGAGTCTAATTAATCTGCAAAAATAGCGAACGCTATATTTTGAAAACGGATATCGGAATGCAAAATTCCGTCACGCAGAAAACACATTAAGGTGCAGCTTCATTTGCCATCTTGAAGTTCCTGAGACTCCGGCTTTAGGTATTCAAATGCGCTAATTAATATGAATAATTGTGTACGCTAAAAATGGTACATCGGATATGGCAACATTCCTTTGCTATGTGAAAAACTATACACATGTGTGTGAAGCATATGGGGGGTGGATTTTAGGGTGGGGTTTGTTGGGGAGGGGGCAGGGTGGGTCGTGGGGAGGAGGCAGGGTGGGTGTTGGGGAGGGTGCGGGGTGTTAGTGGAGAAGGTAGTGTGGGTATTGGGGAGAGGGGTGGGGTGCCTGGGGGGGTCGGGTGGTGTGCGTCCTGTGTGGGGTCGAGGTAGGGGTGTGCGTAGGGATGGTGTGGTTGTTCGGTCGAGGGGAAGGGTGATAACTTCTATGTAAAACCTTGGTGACTTGTGTGCATCGGGGGACTTTGTGTGACCTTGGTGGACTTTGTGTGACCTTGGTGACCCATGCGACCTCGGTGAGCCTAAGTGACAAATGTGACCCTCATGTGACAATGGGGACCTCATGTGACCATGGGTGAAAACCTCATGTGAACCTCAGTGACCCCATGTGACCTCAGTGAACCCATGTGAACCTCGGGTACCCATGGAACCTTGGTTGCCCCATGTGACTGGTGGGAAACCCCCATGCGACATGGTGACCCATGTGGAACTTGGTGACTCGATGTACTCTTTGACCCCATTCAGAAACAACAAAGGCATAGTGACCACTAGCGGTCAAACGACGCGACGTATTTTTATACAAATTGGTTAACTTTTTTAAAACTTCTCTGCTGGCTGGATACTATGGCCCGATTTAAAACTTGGTCATTTTGTATATAACACTTCTCTCCAGTGCATTTGTTCTCTTTCTACTCATCATTTGCCAAACTTCATCATAAAGCAAGTGATCGCGCAACCAGGCGACACTTGTGGTTCGAGAACCGCCTTTTGCCTTGTTGACTATCATGTGAATATGTATATGGCTGTACATTGGGGCAAAATTATTTCAGCTTCCATAAAAATTTCAAATGGCGAGAAACCCCGCAGCAACTGAGTTACCGGCTCCACTTCCTCCACCTTGTAACCAGTGTGGCAGTCGTGCACTAGTTGGATCATTTCGTAATGTATAATGTGTGAAATAGAATATACTCACTAGCATGTTGTGAGATTATTCTATTTACATACATATGTATACTTAACTAGTAACCCTCATCCAGGCCCTTCCCCGCAACTGGAGCCTTGGGGAAGGTACAAAAATGAGCAAGGAATTGTGGGTGCCAGTGACGATAGTGATGGGCGTACCAATGCCATCGTGGGACTGCTACCAGGCATGGGCATACCGAAATTTTTAATGTGGCATTAGGGGTGTCTCAAGGCTTTTTTCAACACAAAAAATGCACTAGTTGGATCATTCGTAAGTATACATGTATGTAAATAGAATAATCTCACAACATGCTGGTGAGTATAGTTTAACATGTAAAAGTGAAATCTTGACGAAAAATTCTGAATTTTTTATCTGTTGTCAAGGAATATTTTCTTATTCCAAAACTGTTGGAGTTGAAGAATCAACTCCACTGGAAGGGTTATTTCTGAATTTTTTTGTATTAATAACAAACGAGGACGAGGTCGTATGTAGATCATGGGAACACCCATGACTGACCCACATCAAAGCACCCAAATTGGTTAGTGGTTTGCGCTCCGTATTGCTGTAATTCTTTTGACATTTTTGGTGAATTGCTATAATGAATGAGGCTTAGCCGCCACCGCCTGATTTGCCTTTAATTTCCACATACTTGGATGGATCTCAACCAAACTTGAGTCATAGATGCATCATGTGATCCCTCATTTGTTGATAGGTCAAAGGTCACATACCAAGGTGAAAGGATATGTAAGGTCAAGTTGTAAGATAAGCATTTGCCTGTAATTTCTGCATACTTTGATGGATTTCAACCAAACTTGATTCATAGGTGCACATTCACAAACTGGGACGGCCGGTGACACTATAGTGGGTGGATTTAATTCTCGGACAGAATCGAACATACGCCAGCGTGAGGTGCGTTAAACTGGCAGGGATATCGCGCATAGCAACGCGATGCGCAATTCGTCAAGTATGCACCAAACAACTGCATAGCCGATTGAGCTTACATAAGCATGTGATGGGGTGTGCGTAGAGACTGTCCGAGTAAATAAATCCACCAACTGTAGCGGTCCTCAAATTTTTGGGTTTTGGATTGGCCTTTTTTGGGGGGTTTGGTTTTGTTGAAACCTAGGTTTGTTTTTTTGGGTAAGATGCTATTACACATTTTAATCAATTAGTGCAACTTCTTGTTTTGTGTTATAGGTACTTGTAAACCAAAAGATTTGCCACACATCTTAAGTGCACAGAAAGATCAATATACATTCATATGGTCCTCTGCAAGCATTTGACTTATAATGGCACTACCGCCAGAGAAGATAGCGGAGTTGAAGCAGATCATTCATGGTCAACTGAACCAGGTAAGAGACTCCAGTAAAAATAAAGTGCTAATTTTGTTGCTGTTTTTCTGTTTCTGTTAATCACAAGTGTCTTCAAACGAAAGTTTCAAACCCTTGGGGTTGAGTGGCTACAGTTGCTAAACTGTACCGGGAGAAATGTGAAAACTTTAATGTCTTACCTACAAGCCTTGGAATAACGTCACAGGAACCAGGGGCAATTTTTAGCTCAGCATTACTTGGTCAGAAGAACCGCTGACCCAAGGCCCATTATGTGGGCCAATTAAAGGTGCATTCTTTGAAAATCAATAAATTCTTTGTGCCACAAATCAATTGCTATCCAACGTCAGAAGAACTGCTGACCCAAGGCTGATATGGGGGTGTTCACAGATTTGGGTAAAAGGTCATGTGGGCCGATTAAAGGGGCGTTCTTTAAAAATCCATGAATTCCCTCTTGTGCCACATATCAATCGCTTTAATCATCAAATATCAAAAGAACCGCTGACCCAAGGCTGATATGGGGGTGTTCACAGATTTGGGTCAAAGGTCATGTTGGCTGATTAAAGGGGAATTCTTTGAAAATCTATGAATTCCTTCTTATGCCACAAATCAAGTGCTATAATCACCAGGCTTGGTCAGAAGAACTGCTGACCAAAGGCCCATATCAATGACCTGCTGAGCTACACTGCACCGCACTATTGGTGCTCTTGGTTTTGTAAAGGTTGCTCCTGGTTCACAGGATTTTACCTGAACCAGGAGCAATTTTGGAAGGACCAGGAGCAATTTTCCAAAAATTCAGGTTTTACTGCAATTTCAATATCAATAAAGCATGTATCTATTGATCCATTACTTTTAAGTTGTTGCCCCCTTAAAATCTGGAAATCTGGCCATAATAAACAAAATTCTGGATAGAAAAAGATGTAAAAAAATCTTCATTTTTGGGTTGGTACATTTACTACACCCACTTTGCCTGCTCCCAGTTGAATTCAGCAACCTTGACGGAATAAAGTGCAGGGAATACTGTACTTTAATTCCGTCAAGGCTGCTGAATCCAACTGGGAGCAGAAAATGTGGGGTCACAAAATGTACCAACCCTTCATTTTTACATTTTTAATTTTTTTTTTTTTTGACATTTATGGACATGGGTGATGTTATTTCAGCATATTAAGCATAACCACATTTTGGTAGGTGATATACCCCTCACATTTTGGTAGGGAGATATATACCCCTTTAAAATCCACCCGTAGCCTTTGGTTTGGATGATTCCCACATAAAAGTTTTATGGGCCAAGGGCCAGATAAATTTTCTGGAAATCAATGATATGCCCACTTACATCCCTGACTTAGTTCTCCAGGTAGACAAGGATGAATATTTAAAATCTTTTGCTGGAGATGGCCAGCACACATAAGTGTTGAAAAAAAAATGTGCGCTTGGCTGGATTCAAACCGGTGACCTCCGCACCACCATCACAGCGCTCACGCCTACTGAGCCATCAAGCCAGGGCCAGCAGAGGAGCGATAGATATTATCTATCATCATTTATTATTTCCATCAAAATTACAATACAAAATTGAAATCAATACCAAAAATACATACAATGATGGTGGAGATACAACAAAAGGGAAAGCATTATGAACAGCATTGCACCGCCTTACAAAAACAAACAAGCTAAAACATTAAAAACATGTTAAACTACATAAAACAAACACCCATCCACACACCCCAGTGACCCCCTACACATAAACAAACACAAGAATGTCTCAAAATGCAAGATTTTGCACAGGTGTTAGGTTCGAAAGGTATCCCTCGCTTTCCTTGCGGATAGCATCAGAATGGTATATTTACACATACAATTTTATATTTGTTTTGAAAATTTGAACTACGGTACTTAGTTCTCCAGGTAGACAAGGATGAATATTTATCAAGGAAATCGAGGAAATCCTTGGACTAGCTACATCATCCTATAAATTATTTTTAATTTCTTGGCAGATTAAAAATTGGGCATTCTCTAGTTATACTCAATTATTTTGGCATTCAACTTTTTGCAGGCAGGGATGTGCTGCCTCGATTTCCAAAATTGGGAACTGTTCTTCTCTCTCTCTCAAGTAGGGCCTCATCAGGAACTGAAATTTTCACTTTTCAGAAATTTGCAGGTTTTGGAAATAAAGTTCAGGCTACAGTTTAGCTTCGGAGGCAAAAATGTTCCCATACGAGGACCTTTAGAACTGAATTATTCTTCAATTGACGGTCTTAGAAACTGCTGGAGAGGCACAAAATGGGGGACTTAAGGCCCACACATACCCCTACCACTTGTCTATGTTCCTGGAGTAAATATTTCCACAGACCAGCAGAAAAAAAGAGAGCGAAGGTTAAAATAGCTCAAATGTACAGTGTGCCTATTATTGTGAAAAGTGTTGGTATTGTACAAGTATTAAATTCAAATTTTATTACATTCTGTCAGAAAAAAAAAAGAATAAAAGCACCTCACTCACCTTTGTCACACGAAACAGGGTCAAAATGACAAAGAATTACAGTCGCCCTAAATAACCTTAGAACTATTTTACCTTGCCATGACAGCGGGAAATAACAGAATCGAGAATTACACGTTGCATTGCGGTCTTTGTTCGCACTCGTAATTACGTCCGCACTTGGGTGCGCCGCCAGCGCTTGTGCGTCCATTCTACTGCCACGACAAGGTGAAACAGCAACGCTCTTTTTATTCAATCGGTTTTATTATCATCATATTATGAATCCTTGTCCCAGTACCAGAGTTTCAGTATCTATTCCATATATAATTAAATCACATGATGTGCTTAAGTTGACAGTCATGCACACATTGCATGTACCACAGTGTTTCTAGACATGCACGTAGGCAGGGTGTAAGATCGACCGAGTGGCCCTGGTTCGAGCCCTGCAAGAGCCGTGTTTCTTGGTCATACTCAAATAGTTCCTATTAGGTCGAAAATTGCATACTCACACAGCATTAAAATTGTAGTGTGATTATGGAATTCTCCTCGCTCCCACCCATTGCATAGAATGTGCAGATGCAGTGGGTGCCTGGCACCTCATGGTTCAGAGAGTCATGTAAAGCTGTTGGTCCTGTGTATCAGAGTTGTCCATCCTGAGCACGTTAAAAGTTGCAGACTTTGTCAAAAAGAGGTACCAGGGTCCCTTCCAACCTGCACTTGGGCAGCGTGGAAGGGTAGGCTTTAATCCAACATGGTAACATGTTGAGGCTTTCGTCCTGCAATGGACTGATATGGAGGAGGAGATAATGAAAGTAATATTAAATGTTTGCAATCGCCTACAAAATAAAACCTACTAGATCGATTTTTTTTAATTTTTAGGTATGTTGAGGTCCCGATGTCATTATATAATACAGTGCTGGGATGTACAGTACCACTATGGTCATGGGGGGCTATTTTGTAAGAACAAATGGGGGTCACCAATTTTTCTATTTTTCTATTAAATGCTAAAATAACTCAAATTTGGCATTTTGTTACAATTTGGGAGCCTTGTTGGGCTGCAAGAAAAGTCTGCGGTTCATTCAGTACATAGCAAAACAGTGAGTGTGGGAAGCATGATTTTATTGTTCTAATACTTATTTTTTGCAATTAAACGCAAACAAAATGTACAGAGATCCGCAGTATCTGCACGTGGAACCTTCGCACATCAAAATGCAAATTAACTTTGCCACCAGACAGCATGCCGGATGGAGGACACAGCTTTAGTGACATATTTACCGGTCATAGTAGCGATTCACACCTGCAGGCTTTTTTTATTTCTTCTCGTAATCTTTGCCAAAACAGATTCTGACCAACATTATCAGCTGGCCACTTGAAGTAGTCCTGCTTAGACAACAATTGACGTAGTGACAGAGTCAGTTTGTCATCAGGGATGTCTTCCAACATTACTAGGATGATAACATCAAGATTCTCATTGAAGAGTCTCATGCGAGCCATCTGCATCTCAAAGTAACACCACTCACTTTCAACAAAGTGAGTTGACAAAATTAAGATTGTCTTGTGGCTATGATGAATGCTCTCAGATATGGAGTCCACGATAGATGATCCTGGTATGAAGTCTCTTCCTTTGATGCACACATGGAGTGGCTCAGGGATTTCTTCAAGATTTAATCTGAGGTCATTGATGAATTGATGACCCAGTTTTCATCTTGTGCACATTCATCTGAATAAGCTATATAGGCATCATAATTAGGATGGTTTATTTCCACCATATTAATTGCATTTCCGTCATCAGGGTCAACATAACCCCGAATGCGTCTGCGGTGGAGAATCAAAAATAACTTGTATTTGATGTGCCACCGATATCGCACAGCAAACACTACCACAGCAGTTATGAGGAGTCCACAAGAAATGCTAGTCCCCAAATAAACTGCTAGGCGTGATCTGCAATCCAAATTAATTGTAGTCAAGTATCTTCCTTTCACATTGTCTGGACTTGCACATTTGTACAGATTGTTTTGAACGAGCCATGTGATGTTGTCTTCTATCATCCGCTTCTTGAATGGCATGATGTTGCATGCATGTACAGTCAAATGGGTTTCCACCTAGGTCCAATGTTTTGAGAGCAGAATTCAGAGGTTGATTAAAGAGAAAGCTGGGAACCTCGATGACCTGATTTTTGGCAGCCATTAGTGTTTCCAAAAATGAAAGTTCTTTAAGTCCGTTTAATGAAATAAGTTTATTTCCTTCCATGTTTAGATATTTAACGTTACTCAGAAATAGGCTGCGGTCATTTTCAATTACCTGGATTTCGTTGTAACCAAGATCAAGTTTTTCTAGTTTTGAAGCTTTTATAAACAGAAGGTGTATAACCGATTTGATCTTATCATATTTTGCTGACAGCACTTTCAAGTTTGGCATGTTTATATCCAATTGTTGTGTGCTAAATGAATCATAGTTGGAAAAGAATCCAGAAATGTCGAGTTTGTGGAGATGCAAGCATTCTTGTCCTGTTACCAAGCCTCAAAATAAGCCAGCGGCAACCAGGGGCAAGTTTTGTTAAAAAGTTGCTCCTGGTTCCCTGGGAATAGGCAGGAACCAGGGGCAATTTCCTGAGAACCAGGGGCAATTTCAAAAAATCAAATACAATAGTCTACGATACTTGATTTTACCTCCAAGTCCTGTTTATCATTAACCTTACCTTAATACAGTAACAATTTAACACTATACATTTGGATACACATTTACTTTACGTAAGTTTATACTACCATTATCACATCTCAGGCTTTAGTTGGACCGTCCAGGGGCCCGCCTTAATATTTTTTTGAACAGGGGTGCAGTTCCTCTTAAGGGTTAAAAATCCAGTATTCTTGGTGACTTACAGCTTCCTATCACTACATCCTGCGGACCCATTATTGGTCACTGGCAAGTCACTAAAGCACCACCTGAGCGGAGGCCTGAATGTTTCTATGAACCAGAACCCCTATCTACTCAGGTATAGGTGCAGTAGTACTTTACAGGCAAGTGAGGGTGTACAGTGTACAGGCATGGTCACCATGGTCAGTGACCATTGGTCACTGAATCTGGATTGTTTGAAGACCTATTATAATTGTTATATGTAACATAATGCAATAAGATTTGTCTATGACAATGATCTGACACTTGAAAATGTCCAAATCATTAATGGTGGTTTGTTTTAGGCGTTTTCAAAAGTGCTTTCGTTTTAGAAGTTATAAGCAGTTGAAATGTCCAGAGTCCTATTCTTTTGCACATAATGGACGTTAAAAAAAAAACTTATCCATTGTCCTTATTACATGTTCTGCATGGTCAATTTTCATATATATGTTGCAAAATATAGCACTGATTAATTTACGAAATTGAAATATTTTCAAAGTATTTTAATAACTATTTATGCATAAAAAAAGTTTATTAACTAAGTTAAATGCATACTATTTGCAGCCAAAACTTTTAATTGATTTACACATGCGAACACCTGCACTGTGTGGAGTGGGGTCCCAACCCCACCCTTGCCCCACCCTTTTTACCAAAGCACCCTTTTTACCAGCAGCTCTGGTACCCCACCCTGTTATCAAACGGCACCCTTTTTACAGCGGCCCTTATCTGGTACCCCACCCTTTTTTAACAAAGCACACTGTATTCCACCGACTCCTGTACCCCGCCCTAATACCTAAATTTCCAAGCTTCTGCCATGTTGTCACACAATACAATCAGATGCTATTCTTAGCCTTTTATCAAGGCTTTGATTATTTATTCTATTTTTGTGTGAAGTCCGCCCATCTCTGGACCGCTCAAAGTGAGTCGGCAATCAAAAGCCTTTTCGCAAATATTTCCTTTTCTTTGTTACTAATTGTTGTTCGGGATTATTTCTTCCGAAACTATAGCGGATCGCTGATGGTCAATGGATGATGTCATCGTTCGCTTAAACTAGTTCCCAGGAATTACGAGTTAGTGGAACTGATCAATAACCATTACAATATTTAGTTTTTGGTAACGGATTCAAAAACAAAGCGGAAAAATGGAATCAGCCATGACAGCGAGGATCCCTGATACCGCAAGGTGGGAATGTTAAAGGGCGAAAACACCTTTATATATTGCTGGTGTGAAAACGGCCGGTTTGAAATTGATGAAAATCATGTTGGAATCATGTATCGTGTTTAGTCATGGTAGGGATCCCGGTGAAGGTAGTTGTTGGGTGGTTTTGTTGTATGTTTAGCATTTATTCGAGCCAGCAGCAGTCTGTGCTGAGTCCCGGTCCGGTGCGGTGCTGAGTAAATGAGTGAGAGTATTTGAAAGATACGGCTACGCGTGTACTGATGTGATACGATTACTATAATGTGAATTTCAGTCATTGTAGTGAATGTATTGTAGTACAAGTGTTTACAATTGTATCGTTCAGCCATGGTTCCCGGCATGGTTCGGCCGAGGAGTTTAGCCTAATTGGTACAGTTAGGGTGGAGTGGGTGATCTTGTCAATTTGTCATGGTAAGTTGCCGAGGGAAGTTCTTGTCTAGACTAGGAAGTGCGTGTCCCCTAAATTATCGGCGTGAATTTGTGAAACTATATAGCTTCATTTCTGGGTTGAATTTTGGGATGTTCGCTACACGGCCAATTTGCGTGCATGATGATACATGGGTCAGGATTCTCATTTTAATTTAATGTTAAAAATCACTTTGCTCATGTGTGAGTGGCAATTTTAACTGGTCACTGCAGTACGAATAGTTGATAAAATGATTGACGTATGCCCTAATCTAGTCTCATTCAGTGTGTTTTTTGTGCCTGGAAGTGGAAATAACGTTACTGGGGACTTTTATTTCTTTCCCCCCCCCCCCTGCAGAGCTGGGCTACAACTACCCATCTGCCATCCTCACATACCGTACGGACTCACTGCAACTCGTACTCGCAGAGCTTCGTCGAGTGAACTATTTTTTCTTTGAATCGTATGCTAAATAGGCCGTGCAAAAATCCATATGGTAATTTTGACGGGCGACGTCATCGAAATTGGCAAGTATCTGAAAACGTTGTCATCGATGAAATTGGGCGGTTGCTTTACGATGACGACCTACTTTGATTGACACATTCTGCTTTGCACAGGGAAATACCATTTGCGCAAAGACGCCTCGCTCCGCTCGGGGCCTCACGCCCTCGGCTTTCTACACGCTCCTTCCGGCGCCCTCGCACCTGTACGGTGGAATAAAATGCGAGGCGTCCTTTGACAAAGACTAGCTTATTCTTGAAGAATTTGTGGAAATTGTGTGTCAAATGCACAAAATGACAAATCATTCAACTAACAAGGTCAGTGGTCCGTGTTCCCTGAGGAAAATAAAGTAGTGAAAAAATTTAAAATACATTCCTAGTTCACACTTTTCACTGAGTTCACATCATTAACACTGTACTTTAATTTTTTAACCCACCCTTTTTTCGAAAACCCTTTGTACCAGAAGTTGCAAACCCACCCCCCTGTTGTCGAAAGTCGCCATGCCATGACACACCAGTACAACACACACCTATCGATGGTGGGCGAATTCGGCTACTCTACCTCTCTCCAGAACAGCGCATTCCTAGTATTGGACCGTGCACTACATTTAGATAATGCTCGACGCATGCGTATTTTGTCGAAATCAGAAAAAAAGATGGAATAAAAATGCTTGAAATGCACAGAAACAATGGATATTCCTGAACTGAACCGTACGTTAAAATGTTCTAACGTAGCGTTTTTCCCCTTCAAAATCTAAAACCAAACTACCCCGCCGCGCGCACAGAAAAAGTGGGCCGGCTCTCCCACCCCTTTCCACTTTGCCACCATTTTTAAATCATTTTTGTCTTGACACCCTTAATGCCGTTTCGACACATATGCGTGGCTAAGGTCAATAATGTTGTCAATACTGCTATACGTGCCTGATGGTTACTAATTATATAATTATATTATTTATGTCCGTGGATGATGTCCGAATAAACATTTTGTTCAAGGCTTTTTATCTAACAATTGTAGGAACAAGTATTTTAATGTTTGTATCATGAAAGCGACACGTTTTTTTTACGAAATTTACTCCTATCTAGCACTGCTAGCAAGCGTTTTCAAATCGGCAAGTTGTAATCGGCCAATTCAGTTCTTTTTCTTTCTCCTTCCCGACTACCGATTCAGAAAACCATTACTCAATATATGGTCCATGCATTTATAAGTACCGCCGATCGATCCATACACCATTGATGACCATCATAATCACGCACCCATGGTATACTCAGTAAAAGGTGGTTCATGAAAAATATTACTACTAATCATCTCAGCTTGAGAGGGGCCCGGAACACGGAACCAAAAAATACACCACTGGAATACTCAAAGACAAGGTTGATACCATAATCAATCGCAACTAATAAAGATCACGGACAATTTGTATAAGTTTTCCTGTTGAATTATTCAGCTCACGGGCGCATTTTTACAATGTACATTTGCGCCTGGCTACTATTTTTTTCGCCGTTACCAGGCGCATTTGCAGGCTTTACTTGCGCAAATTTGCGCCCTTGCGCCCATTATTTTGAGGCTTGCCTGTTACTGTAGCCAGTGTTCCGTGCAAAGCCTGACGATTAGATACAGTAACCCTTTGAAGAAATATTGCGAGAGTACACAGTGGATTTTTTATTAAAAATTGTGTCTGTGGCTCTTGATGCGATATTCCCAAAGAAGTGTTATTAATGAAGGGAATTTATTCGCAGGATACATATTAATGTAGGTCTCCTCAAGGTTTAATACTGTCAGATTTACTAAAACAGCTGTCCAGTCTTTCAGTAAGTCAATTCTATTGCTAGCCAAGTTCAAGCTTGTTAAAAACGGGACTGCCGCAAATGCATTAACAGCTATGCTGCCAGCAATTCCGTTGTAGCTCAAATCCAGAGTTAAGTGTTGCGTGCTTTGTGAATACCCCAAGTGTATGTGATGGTACTTCTCGAAGATTATTATGTGACAATGTCAAATCCTCTAAATGTTCCAAACCATTGAAAACATCATCTGATAGAGTATGAAGTTGCTGTTGTCGCACACTTAATTTTTGAAGAAGTGGTGCCCAGGAAAATACAGGACCGTGAAGACTCTCTATATAACCGTAACTTAGTTCAAATTTGGTTAGTGTTGAATTACATTTTGCCAGTTTTTGCAAAGGAAATGGCTGGCCATCTGGAAGACTATTGTCACACATTCGAAGTCCTTGCAGCTGACAGTCGATTGATTCAAATTGGTCGAGTGGTGTTTCGTTAACCCAAAGATCTCGCACATTTTTAAGTCTACCCAGACTTGTTACTTTGACCGAATATCTTTGCCACAACGGCCTCAATATCATGTTTGTTTGTGGGAGAACATTCAAGTATTGGAAGTTTCATTTGTGATCATCTCTTGTGGTGCTCGTTTGACATTTGATATGATTAGGATTGACAGATTTCTTAAATTTTGAAATTCCTTTCCGAGTGCAAAAGAAATAAAGTTATTCAATCCCAGGTGTAGGTCTTGAAGTGAATGCAGGGGTGCTACAGCTTTACTGGGTATTGCAAACAGTGAATTTAAGCTTATAAGTTAAGGTATTTCAAAGTAGCAAGATGAGAAAAAATTTCACCTGGTACCTTCATCATCGCATTTTGTGATAGATCAAGCCTCTGCAATTGATATAATCCAGTGAACGCATCATCAGATAAAAAAGATATATTGTTAAATGACAGGTTGAGTTCTGTTAGCAGAACAAGTTCCTTAAAAGGTGTTCCGGTGATATTGTCCAACTTGTTATTATTCAGATCAACTCGTAGTGACGCAGTGTGCATCTTCCGTGGAATAACTTCAAGATCCCGGTAACTGCAATCCGAGACTGGATACTCCGTTGCCTTGACATTGTAGCGGTCAGCGCCATCGTACAATTTGCACCGAGGTGTATTTTCCGGGTTACCATTCTTGTTGCCAGAATGTACTGTTTCAATCATCACGTGTGACAGCATAGCCCATGTGATGAGCACAAGAGAATTTTTTCCATGATTTCTGTTAAGGTAATAAGACTTCATGCATTGGTCAATGTAGAGTGAAGATTATTACTTCATTTAGCGTGAAGTAAAGAGCAATGAAAGAGAGCATGCTTTTATGTTATCTTCCTCCTTGGTAAATTCACATAATGGCAGTAGGTTGAAGTTTCCTTGGTAAATCCATTTGCATTTAATAGGAAGTGGCATGAAGACTGAAACATGGTTTCTGAACACGCCCAGTTAGGGGCGGCTCCAGAATCAGAAAAGCAGGGATGCAAGGAAGTTAAATACTGCAAGTTATCGGAAACAGACTTATTCGTGCGGGAGGGGGGGGAACTTGTATTCAAAGGTGGATATGCGTGAACAAGAAAACGCGTATTTTTTTCAAAAGGCGATGTACGCGCGTACATTGATTAGGGTGTCAAAAACAGCAAAATGTGGAAAAAATGGAATGCTTTTTTAATCCCGAAACTGTGATGTATGTCTTTAGGTATGTAATACTCAAATTAAGCAGAGATCAAAAATATTGTAAAGCAAAAGAAGATAATAAAGGGTATATTAACGACACAATGCATTGCTTACTTGTTTAAGCTAGCACAAACGGACAAAAATACTTCTTTAGTGTAGCAACAACAGACAAAAATGCTTGTTTAGGGTATGTTTTTTAGTCGGTGGAAATACTTTTTAGGGTGAATTTTGGAAGTCCATGTTCACGCATCATATCCACCTTTGAATACAAGTTCCCCCCCTCCCGCACGAATAAGTCTGTTTCCGATAACTCGCAGTATATAACTCTTCCTTTCGCCCCTGCTTTTTCGTTTCTGGAGCCGCCACTGCACCCAGTACAACAACCTAACAATAGCTTTGTGGTACAGAAGTGAAAATCTAAATGGTATCATTTGTACATATCAATTAACGAAACTGAACATGCAAGGATGAATGTTGAGTTTAGAGTTCTGCTATGCCAATAACAATGCAAGGTCATTTTTTTTTTAAATTTTTTAGATGAAAACAATTCCATGAAGTGAAAATCTAAATGGTATCATTTGCGCATATATCAATTACCGAAACTGAACATGCAAGGATGAATATTGAGTTTAGAGTTGTGCTATGCAAATAACAAGACAATGTCACCTTTTTAAAAATGTTTAGATGAAAACAATTCCATGAAGTGAAAATCTAAATGGTATCATTTGTACATATCAATTAACGAAACTGAACATGCAAGGATGTTGAGTTCTGCTATGCCAATACCAATGCAAGGTAATTTTTTCAAATTTATAGATAAAAACAATTCCATAAGTGATGTACATAATAGAAGTTCCCCATCCAGGCAAGGGGGGGGGGCCAGAATCAAATTTTGAGGGGCTGATAATTTTTTTAACTTTTTTTTCCAGATGAGGTAGAGTACCCAAACTTATATATATTGTAGGATGGCACAAGCCCCTACTAACCATGTAATTCATTCCCCCAGGGACCTCCCCTAGGTCTGACAGGGGGTGGGGACATGTAAAAGAGAAACGTTTCATTCACACGCTTTCGCATTTGTTCCAGACTTTACAATTACATTTAACGATAGTAGCTTTGAAATAGCAAAATTTTTAGCGCGCTTCGTGTGCACATGTGCTAGTAATGCATCTTTTCAGCAAACCCCGTTTCATTCTTAAATTTTCTTCAACCCCATCCCCCAATGTCAAAAAGAAATTTACGCCACTGGGTGTGCCGCGTGGGCTGTAGGATAGCGTTCCGCTGTCTTGGCACCTCTTAACAACAAAGGCTACCAAGCGTTCTTTACTCATGTGTCATGTTTAGTTAGTGCAATATTGATTTATTGCCAAGCCATGGACAAAATTGAAAATGGTTTTGGATATTCAAAGAACTGTAAAAATTATAGTTCAAACACATTTTGATTTTAACATTGAAGAGTTTGATATTCCATTAATTTAGAGTGAATTTTTGAATACACAAAAAAAAAATACAATCCCCACCAAAATGGCATCTTAAAAACACAGTCCTCATTTTGTTATTCAACTGTATCTACATGGAAGAAAATGGCGAACATTAGCACATAAGGCTACGAAAAAAGAAAACCCTGTTTTACGGCGGCGGACCTTTTGAGTATGGTCCGGTCGGTCGGGCGAATTTATTTTTTTTCTTTTCTAGAGCTCAAATTGGCGTAAAATAGCCCCAAATCTGAAAAATCAAGAGAAAAAATGAAAATTTTTTACAAATTTTCCTAAAAAAAATTGCCAAAATCAATAAATGGGGCTAACAACAGGCTATTTTACATGATTTTTTGGAAAAACTAAAAAAAAAATCTGCAACGAAAAGTCGGGCGGTCCGGGGCCCGTAAAACAGGGTTGTTTATTTTTCGTCGCCTAAGGGACAATTATTTTAGTGGCCTGGTTGAGGTAAGGGACTTTCCCATGTGAGCAATATTGAGCACATGCAACATGTTTAGATCTACTTCACATTTGATTATTTTTTTTCAAGTTTCATGTTTGTCCTGGTTTCATAGAATTGACGTTGAAAATTAAGTAGAAAAACTGTATACATTTCCAAGTAGGAAAAAAAAAAACCGAACTTCGGCTAGATTCAATTTTGCTCTATGTGTTTGTTTTATTGGAAGAACCCCTGAAGATTCCAGAAAGAAGCCCCCATTTTTCTCGAGTTAGGTTTTTTTGGTCCCCCGCCAACAAGGGGACTATAGAAATGCTAGCCGCCTGTGTGTGTGTGTGTGCTCCCATTCGATATTTTTGGAACTAAGCAAGTGTGGAAGTCCTCTTCTTCTCAACATAGATGTATCTCAAGTAGGCGTGGGTGGGATACCAATTGTGTCATGTGGACATGGCAAAGGTCAATGTCAAAATATGGTCAAATATGGGCACAAATAGGGCTAATCGCTATAATAAACTTTGTCAACACGATATCTTTGATTGGAGTAAGTATAGGTGTCCATCTTCACACCGTAGATTGGCATCAGTAGGCCTGCATATATTCGGACGAGGGTCAGGTGGCATTGGTCAAAGGTTCAATGGGGTCAAAATAGGCAAAAATGGAGTTTAATTGCTATACAACCTTATGTCGGGATGTAAGCCTTCTTTATCAAGGCTTTGATTCTTTATTCAATTTTTTGAGTCTGCCCTCTCTGGCCGCTCAAAGCTGAGTTGTAATCAAAGCCTTTTCGCAATATTTTTTTCTTTTTTTTGTCGCCGCCCTAAGGCAGGAGACACATAGGGATCCCTTTTGTCCACTGTAGTTGTCTGTTGTTGATGTCCTGTAGTGGAAAAAGGGTTAACATTTGCATGTTATCCACATACTCTGCTGGTTTAGACCAAACTTGGATCACAGTTGCAACATGGCATCCCCCACTTGTTTATGATGTCAAGGTCACATGCCAAGGTCCAAGGTCATGTAGGCAAGTTGTAAAATAGGCCTGAAAATGTAAAAAAGTGCCCTCATATGAAAGTTGAAGTTCAATTGGAAACCAACTTGAATCATAGGTGCAACATGGATTCCCTCATGTGTTGATGAGGTCAAGGTCAATACCAAGGTCAAAAGGCCTGTTAGGCCTATCACTAACCGCGACGGCAGGCGACACAGCGGTCCGAGGCCACACCCTGATGTATTTTTGTGTCGCCTGCCCTAAGGCAGGAAGACAACCTAGGGATCACTTTGTTCCACTGTCGTTGTCTGTTGTTGATGTCTGTTGATGTCGTGCATGTATGTTGTGGAAAAGGGTTAACCTTTGCATGTAAATTCCCCATACTTTGATGGATTCTAACCAAAAAAATTGGGTCACAGGTGCAACATGGCATCACCCCCATTGTGATGAGGCAAGGTCACAATGCCAAGGTCAAAGGTCATGTGAGGTCAAGTTGTAAAATAATGTTAGCTGAAAATTGTAAATTTACCTCATTTGAAAAGTTGAAGTTCATTGGAACAAACTTGAATCATAAGCAACATGGGTCCCTCATTTGTTTGATGGAGTTCAAAGGTCACTATCAAGGGCAAGGTCATTTGCCGCTCATTCACTAACCGTGACAGCAGGCGCCACAAGCGGTCCGAGGACTGCGGTGTATTTTTCTTTGTTACTCTTTGATTTTCGGGATATTTCTTCCGAAACTATAACGATCGTTTTGATTGGTCACTGATGATGTCATCATGCGCTTAATAGTTCCCAGAAACAAGTTTTATTGGAACTGATCATAACCATTCAATTATTGATTTTGGTAACGGATTCCAAACAAAGCAATAACAGCCATACAGCGAGGATCCCTGATACCGCAAGCTTTTGAATGTAAAATGTGAACACTCTTGCTGCTGTGAAAACGGCCCGGTTAAAATCATGGGGAAGTACCATGCATCGTTATGTCACGTGGTGTAGGATCCTCGGTGACGGTGTGGATTTATTCGAGCTAGCTGCAGTTCTGTGCTGAGTCCCGGTGCTGAGTATATGAGATGCGCGTATTTGAAGCTACGGCTACGTGTACGATGTGATACGTTACTATAAATGTCATTTCAGTCCATTGTAGTGACCGATGTTGTAAATTGTTACTCATAGTTCCATTGCATCTTCACCATGGTTCGGTCGAGAGTTTAGCCTTAATTGTAACAGTATGTTGGAGGTGCCTTGTCAATATTTGTCCATGGAAGATTGCCGAGACTAGAGGTGCGGTGTCCCCTAAATTCCTCGGCGTGAATTTGTGAACTAGACTTCATTTCTGGCTTGGATTTGGGATGTTTGCCAACGCCACATTTGCATTGCATGATATCATTTTAATTTACTGTTCAAAATCACTTGTCATGTGAGTGGCAATTTTGACTGGTCACTGCAGTACGAATATTTGAGTTAAAATGGACTGAAGTATGCCCTAGTCTCGTCTCATATTCAGTGTGTTAGTGCAGGAACAGTGAAGGTGGGAATAACTTTTAATGGGGACTTTTATTTCTGCCGAGCTGGACTACAACTAGCCCATCTGCCATCCCACATACCGTACGGACTCACTCGTGCTCACAGCTGTCAAGAACTTCGCCGAGTGAACTATTTTGCTTTGAATAGTATGCTAATCAGGCTGTGCAAAAATCGATATGGTAATTTTGACGGGCGACGTCATTGATATTGGCAAGTATCTGAAAACGTTGTCATCGATGAAATTGGGCGGTGCTTACGATGACGACATACTTTGATTGACACATTATGCTTGCACAGGGAAATACCAATTTGCGCAAGACGCCGGTGGTCTGCTCCGCTCGGCCTCATGCCTCCGGCGTTCAACACGGGCCTTCGGCGCGCTCGCGGTTGGTGGATAAAAATGCGAGGCGTCTTTGACAAAGACTAGGTAGGATGATGAAACTTGGTGGGTGTGGTCAACATGCAGTGCTGAAATTTTTGAAGGTCATTTGAAGGTCATGCAGGATCATTCAAGGTCAAATCCTTAACATGTGGTAGGAGGATGAAAATTGTTGGGTGTGGTCAACATTCCGTGCCAAAACTTTTGAAGGTCATGTCAAGGTCATGAGGGGTCATCCAAGGTCAAATCACTAAATATGTGGTAGGAGGATGAAACTTGGTGGGTGTGGTCAACATTCAGTGCCAACATTTTTGGAAGTCATATGAAGGTCATGTGGGGTAATTCAAGGTCAAATCACTAAACATAACAATTTGAATATTTTTAACGCGCGACATATCCACGTAAACATGCTCAAGGCAGCCATGAAAGGCGCTCAGCACATCAGAGAAACCATGATACCGGAACAGATTTATGCCAAGAAGCTCGATTTTAGAAGCAGGAGGAAACCCAAGTACCTGGAGAAAACCTGCGGGAACGAGTATGAATCGAGAAACCAAATTCACATAAAGCCGCCGAGAACGAGCCCCTGCCGGGGATCGAACCCGAGACCTCATTGGTGAAAGGCGAGGGAAGATACGCTTCGCCAACCTGTTCCCCCTTAAATGACCACCCGTGGGTGGTCAACATGTGGTAGGAGGATGAAAATTAGTGGGTGTGACAACGTTCAGTACTCAACAATTTTGAAAGTCATTTCAAGGTCATGCGGGGTCATCCAAGGTCAAATCACTAAATATGTGGTAGGAGGATGAAACTTGGTGGGTGTGGTCAACATTCAGACCCAAAAAATTTGGTGGTCATTTCAAGGTCATGCAGGGTCATTCAAGGTCAAATCCTTGCACATGGTTTTATGGTCATGAAAAAAGTGTATGTGGTCAACATTCAATTTTTTAAGGTCATGCAGGGTCATTCAAGGTCAAATCACTAATCATGTGCTAGGAGGATGAAACTTGGTGGGTGTGGTTAACAGTTCAGTGCCGGAAATTTTGGAGATCATTTCAAGGTCATGCATGGTCCTTTAAGGTCAAATCACTAATCATGTGGTTGGAGGATGAAACTTGGTGGGTGTGGTCAACATTCAGTGCCAAAAATTTGGTGGTCCTTTCAAGGTCATTCAAGGTCAAATCTTTGCACATGGTTGTGTGGTCATGAAACCTAGTGAATGTGGTCAACATTCAATGCCAAAATTTTTGAAGGTCATTTGAAGGTCATGTGGGGTCATTCAAGGCCAAATCACTAATCATGTGGTATGAGGATGAAACTTGGTACGTGTGGTCAACAGTTCAGTGCCGAAAATTTTTGAAGGTCATGTCAATGGAAGAGCCCAGTGGTTCAAGAACCACTTATTTCCATCACAATCTTCCCTGATAGTTTAAATTGTTGCTTCTTGTGCTTTAGCTACTGCACTGGGCGGGGGACCTTGTGGTTCTAGAACCACATTTTACAATATTTGGAATGCTTACCAATGTAATTAGATCAAGGGGGTGAAGCCATATTCCAAACCAGTCGTCCGTGTGGGCGCGACACATTTTGGAATATTGCCGGAACTAATAGTAGTTTGGGTGCTTGTATACCAACATAATGTCAATTTGATACAAACAATCCGCCAAAATATCAGTTGTAGGATGTTGGGTGCTAGTGTGTGGTTAAATTTTGCCTACCCTGTCCCACACAACGAATGAAATGACACGTCGGTTGTCTTGATTTAAATAAAAAACCCGCCTCACCTGAATACATCCTTTCACCTAAGCGTGCATTGCATTATTAGAAAAAGAGTGTCTGAGTACAATGATCCAGGTGCACATTATTACCCTGGCCACCTCTAACACATACATCATTTGTTATCACTACCGATTAGTGTAGATGCAAAGCACCCACAGTATGTGGAGAACGCGGAGGCCGCCATGCTTTCTATGTTTTGGACTCTATGTTTTCTTGTTGGTCGCAAAACATGCGAGACGATGAATTGCTAAAGATTACGTAACCGTTGTTGCCTCTCTATCTATATAGAACCTCTTTGAATTAGATCACACTTGAGTGATAGCCGAAATACCCGTCTTTATGTAATAAGTGATGATTTTGTGATGTGATCAGCAAAATGAGTCTGAGTCGGCAATATGATTTTGAGATATAGACAAACAAATGAGAAAATGTCTTTTGTTTTCTATTGTTTTGGGCCACCCTTAACTGATCAATATCTTTGACTAATGGTCACTTCAATGGGGATTTTTCAGCAAAATGTAGAGGTTAAATGATTCATACAGCTACATGAAAAAGTAAAAATGAATCTGACCGACTTCAGACTCATTTTGCTTATCGCATCACATTTAGTAGTTTTTCCTGTCATGCACGACAGAAAGTCAAGCCATGGTTTTCTATGGAACAATTCCGATGAATGCAGTTCAAAACAAGGTTTGCGGTTCTTTTGCACCTGTTTGTCCAATAAACCTTCCGAACATTCTCGGTAGGTTGGTCTACAACCGATCCAGTGAAATTTGAGAGAAAATTCATAACTCCTAAAAAATCTCCTCCTGTCACTTTAAGTAAAAATGACTATCAACATGTGCAGTCACATGAGTCACCTCCTGTGTGTATTAAACTTGTCAAAAATCAATATTGAAATTTATTTTGTTGTGTATCAGATCAAGTGGTACTTAGGCAAAAAAAAGTTTCCAGTAGGCTGCTTGCATTTTGATTTTGGAGCCATTTTAACTGCATTTCTCTTATTATTATCCACCTGGCACATTAGCAGAACAGGGATTTTGTCAAAGCAAAATCTTTCATCTTCGTTATCTGTCTCCACCTGTAACTGCACTATTAAAAATGTGCATTAAAATAACGGCGTTTTGACTGGCAGCTGGGACTCACAACAGTTAAAACGACGTAACACACACACACATTTAATAACCCCTTTATTTGCATGTTTCAAGTTGTTTTTTACAGTTATTTACACGTTTCGAGTCCCAGCTGACAGTCAAAACGTTTTTTTTAAGAACATTTTTAACAGTGTGCCAGACCCCTGATCCAATCTGGATGACACTTGCACCCTTGGATCTTGATATATCTACAACTACTTGCACGGTGACAGACAGGTTTGTAGGCCAAAGGTCATACTTTGTGCATTTTGGATTTCTACGCTCTTATTCCCAGAAAAAGCAAGCTCTCTATCACAAGTTTTGTCTTTGGCGTCTGTCCTTCTGTCGTCTCCTTTAACCGCCAGACCCTTGATCTAATCTTACAAGTTTTCACTCTTATTCCCAAGGAATACCATTTCACTGCTTTTCAAAATAACTTCAAAGGTGAACCTTTATCTAATCCGAATGTCCAAATTTGACACACATTGGTATGTGGGTAGTGGTGGATGCAAGTAATACCCATGCACTGTGTCATCATTATTTGTGCAAATTCATGAGCTCATTGAATATTTGCTCTTATTTGGCTCATTACGACAAAGGTGGACTTCCACCAGATCCCAATATCCAAATTTGGCAAAACTTGGTATGTGGGTAGTGGTGCATGCAAATAACAATCATGCACTGTCTTCAGCATATTAATGAGTTCATTTGCATATTTGCTCTGATTGGCTCATTACTAAAAAGGTGAATTTCCATCAAATTCCAATGTTCACTTTGGAGACAAGTCAGCAGATGGATTAACATTACAGGGAGAGTGCTAGTGAAATCCTCCAACATCTCCTACTGTCCCTTTAAAAGTTAATATACCAGGTACATGTACATGGCTGGATGATTCATGGCAATAACCACACTGAGTAGACATGGATTACCTAGCCACTACACCAGTGGTTGCAAACCTAGCGGGTCTTCTTAAGAATGGGGTCGCAAAGATTAAACTTTAAAGAAAAAAAAAGCGAGTTGCAAAGTTCATTTGAATAATTTGGAAAAGCAATTTAATTAAAAATAAGGTGCTCCTCTTCTAAAAAATGGACTGGTATATATAAATACCTTCAACTGTAGATGTAAATTAAAGGTGCAACAAGAGATTTTGAGGAACCCAAATATTGTGTCATAATAGTCATTTCATATAGATTAGACACTCAATAGATTTCTTACCTTTTATTTGGATACAGAAATGTCTTAAAAGAGAGAAAAAGGGCGATTTTGATTTGCTTATATTTTATATAAAACATAGGCTGAATTTCGTATTTGCTCCTATACAAAATTAGAAATTTCACAATTTTTGTACCAAAGAAACATTTCTCAGCTGATGGAAGGCTTTACAATAGTGCAAAAATCAGAATGTTCACATTTTTTCGGGACACTTATGTGTAATCTCTCGTTGCATCTTTAAACAACCGATTAGCGTTAGGCTTAACAAGCAAAAGTGTTTGGGGGTTGCCCCAAGTTTATCATTTAAAAATGGGGTCTCGATTAAAAAAGGTTTGGTACCCCTGCACTAGACAAATGCTATACTCTGAGTAATATTGTTTTATCTGATTCGAACAATTTGCTGCATGTGTGTGTGAAGGCAGCACTGCTGTATACAGCGCGTAAACACATCGATTAAAATAGACTCGCGATACGCCCGTGTACAAGTCGCACACACCGGTACTGTGTACGCTTAGTTCAAACAATTATTACGGCGACTATAGCAGGCCAGAAATCTGTGTATTTTTGCCATGTAGATGGACAGTGTACACACAGCAGCTGTTTTGCACCATCGCGGAGTAGTTCCATGGTTATACTGGCTCTCAGTGTGTATAGTGATATTTGTGGTGATCATTTTAGTTTTAAAATATTTTTGGCATATATTTGCATTTTTAATACAATGAACATCATTATTGGTTACTACTTTTATGATGACACTTCAAATTTCATTTTAAAAAAAATTAAAAATGCAACTGCGGAGCAGAAACAAAGTAACTGCGTGTCCACTCTACTACTGTCCACACAATGTCTATAGACCTTCTCTTGACCTTGTCAACTGCAGAGTAGCCACAAAGGTTGGTAATGTGTAAGAAGCGTGTAGAGTATACCTGTTCCACAGTAACACATTAAAGGCGAGACTCAATTTCCTGATGGGGCCGCACTCAATTTTCAAACAAATCGTGTGTTTTGTATATAAAAGCTGTTCCATGTACACTAATAAGTCTTATTTTTTAATTCCTGTCAGTAAACACATATTGTCGTCGATGGGTAAGAATTCTTTGGAGATGTGATGTGTTTGAGATTCAAACCTAAAAAGCCGATATGAAAACATCTGAAATGCTCAACTTGTGCCAATAGAATTGATGCCTTTAAAAAACCCATTTTACAGAACCTTTTTTTTGTTCGAACTATGTAAAGAAGGGCTTCATACCAAGATTCAATTGAATAGATTGGTCCGTATGAAGTCCGCGACACGCTACGTTCCTTTGTTGGCACATCAAAGAACAATTAGTGTCTGGACCAGATCGAGCTAAAACGTGAAGAGGAGGATTTCTATCTATTCCTATCTATGCACCATTTCCCATAGGACGTTGGCTCATCGAACAAATTTAGACCCTCTCTTATTCCTATCTTGCGCTCCCAAATATGCCTTGTGGAAGGTGGTTTCCCACAATGATGTCATCATTCCCCCATCTCTTCCATTCTCTTCCTTGGTCTTTCCCCTGTTGTTTGGTTGTGCCTGCGACAGTTTTCATCCATAAAAATTAAAAATGCTTTTGTGTAGGCTGATGTTGTTTCTTGTCTGCAACAAGTGGCCAAACCATGTCAGCTGCGGGCAAGTTGATGCGAGCTCAGGATCCTTTTTGGTTCGAAAGTGGTCGGAGGACGATTTCTTGACAGAACCTTCTTCTATTCCGGATCTTAATCCTTCCAGCTGATATTAGGATTTTTTCTGTAGCATC